>PVJI01016612.1:0-37840 GCA_004026765.1 Micronycteris hirsuta | reverse complement strand
GGCAGCTGGGCCCGGAGCTGGGGGGCCAGAGGGGAGGAGAGCCCTTGCTCAGAAGTCCATCTGCGCTACAATAGGGGCAACGCTGGGGGCTTCTGTCCAGGTGGCCCGGCAATGTCCCGTCCTGAGCGCAGGCCGCCTCTCTGCCTGCTTTCGCCCCTCTCTTGTGCCCTGTATGTCAGGGGCCAATGAACAGGCTCCATCACAGGCCTGGAGTGCCCGCGGTGGGGTGGGGGGTGGGGGGGGACAAGGACAGGGACTGTAGCAGGAGGCTGGCCGGCCGCTGGGCTGCGAGGAGGCGGTGCTGCCCAAAGCCCCACCTTCCCTCCCTGAGCCTGACCCAGCCTGGGCCCAAAGGCAGAGCTTTGCGGGTGAGGACGCCCCTTGGCCCCCCAGCCCAGCGGACAACCCCAGCTGAGGGCCTTTGGATCATCGGTGATCAGTCCGCAGCCTCACCTGAGAGGAAAAAAGAGCATTCCCCTCTGGGTGGGGAGAGGCATGAGAAGGGAGTTTGGGTGCAGCAGGGTGCCCCCGCGGGCTGGTTAGGCCTGAGACAGCCTGCAGGTGGCCTGCGTCACGCCGGGCTGGTTTCGCTCTAGTTGGGCCTGGGCTGGGTCCTCTGGAGTCCTGTCCAGCCCCTGTTCCAGCCCAGCCATGGAGGGTGGAGGGAGGAGCGGGCTGGGCTGTAGTTCCCATCCCCTCCAGGGTAAGATGGATTGAGGCCGTGTGGAGAAATCCGAATAACTAATCAGAGTCCTCATTAACCCCCTGCCGCGATGCTCAAACATTCACTTTGCTGTTCGTGAAGCAGAAAAAGCCCTCTCTCTGTGCTGAAATTGATGCATTATTAATCCTCTGCTCCGACCAGACCGTCTATGGCCTGTCCTGCCCGAGGCCAGGCCTTGGAGTCTTGGAGTCGCTGCCTCGGGCCACGTGCACTTTCCGTCCTTCAGTGGCGAGACCTGGATTCACAGGGCAGGCTGGGTGCCAGCATGGGGCGGCTGCTTTGTTTTCTCCCAGGTGGGGACCCAGCCCCTCTACTTGGTCCCGCCCCAGCTGCTATGCCAGGCCTTCCCCCAGGCCACTGGAGGGGGGGTCGAGGGATGTGTCTCCCCCCAGACCTGGGGAGCCTGTGTCCTCCCTGCACTTCAGACGAGCTCGCCTGTGGAGTGGGCCTCTTCTTAGTCAGTGGTGGGCTGGACTGAGAAGGCCTTAGCGTTTGCCTGGCCCACTGGCTGGCCCCTTCTGTGCACTTGGGGCCACAGTGTCCCCATGAGCTCCCTGGTGCTACCCCACACCCAGGCCTCAATCTGCCCACCGCAGGCAGTTATCCCGATATTGTACACACGTCCCTGAAGAGCAGGAATCCACAAATATCCCCGCGTGCTGGACCTTGTTCCGGGGGCCGTGGCGGACCCAAGTCATTTAGGGCACAGTGCCTCTCCTCAAGGAGACTGGAATGCAGTGGGCTTAGGTGCCCTTGCACACCAGGAACACCACACAACACTAGGATCGCCACACAACACCAGGATCGCCACGCAACACCAGGATCGCCACACAACACCAGGAACGCCACACAACACCAGGATACCACACAACACCAGGAACGCCACACAACATCAGGATACCACACAACGCCAGGAACGCCACACAACACCAGGAACACCACACAACACCAGGATACCACACAACACCAGGATACTACACAATACCAGGAACGCCACACAACACCAGAATACCACACAACACCAGGATACCACACAACACCAGGACCACTACACAACACCGGGAACATTACGCAATAACAAATGGAGGGAAGGAAGGAGGGGGGAGGGATGAAGGAGGGACCTAAGGAAGAGGCCCCGCCGGGCTCTCTTTGAGCCTAGGATGGTGTGGGAAGGAGCGTGGGGGAAACAAGGCCTGCCGCACACCCCCCCCCAACCCCAACTCCCGTCTGGCTGGCGCTGGCCCCTGTGGATTGGCCCTGATGGGTCTGCCCACTTCTGCGGCCCGTCCTGACCTGAGAAGTCGCAGCCCGTGCCTGGGCCCGTGGGAACGCCATCATGGGGCCTTCTCTGCAGGGGCCCGTAAAGGCAGCTTTGTGAGGTGGAGGAGGAGGAGGATGAAGAGCTGAAAGAGGGATTGAATCCCCAGCTCCGGTTTCCAATCACTCTAATTTACTGCACTGAGGAATGGCGAGAGAGGTCA
Organism: Micronycteris hirsuta; assembly: GCA_004026765.1. Lineage (NCBI taxonomy): Eukaryota > Metazoa > Chordata > Mammalia > Chiroptera > Phyllostomidae > Micronycteris > Micronycteris hirsuta. Next base: position 35,635 of record PVJI01016612.1, on the reverse strand, counting down.
CCTTCCCGACCTTGGGCTCGGGTTGGGGAGGGTGATCGCTCTACCCCTCTGCCGAGTGCTGCCGGCTCCGGGGTCCTAGGCGAGCAAACCAAGCCCCGGCCCTGCCCATGTGGAGCTCACAGCCTGGTGGAGAAACAGGTCTCGCTCAGTCCCAAACAAGTGTCTAATTACACACGGAATTAAGAAAAGCAATGTCCAAAGGAGCCTTCCCTGGCCCGAGAGGTGAACTTGGAAAGTGAAGCTGTTGTTACTGGAAAGTGGATGAGGAGAGAGCATCTTCCAGGAAGATGGGACTCTTGTGCAAAGTCCCCATGGTGGGGAGAAGCACCTCCTGTTTGAGGGACCAAGGGCCTGGGTGGCTGGACAAAGAGCCAGTCCTGAGGGGCAGCAGGAGGGTGGGCGGGGCCAGAGGCACCTGACCTTCCAGGCAGTGGTGAGCATGTCCACCTTGATCTCAAGAGGGATGGGAAGCCAGTGACTCTCTGAAACAGGGGAGAGAAGGGGTGGGGGTTGCACCCCAGAAAGCTCTCTCTGGCTGCCTCATGGAGAACTGAGGAAGAATACCACTGTGTCCACGGGTCACCTCCGTCCCTTAGTCTCCCACTTTGGTGAGCTGACATCTGTAGAATGTGCTGGAGCTTTATGGTAGATGTTTATCGAAATTCTGATCAATACTCGGCCTCGGCTCAGAACCCACAAAAACACGCCATCACCCTTGACGCGGTGCCCCCGCCTTTCCTAACTTGGCAGAGACACGGGCAGCCAGGACCGCTCTGACCACAGCAGGCGCAGCGTTTTGATGTAGGTGGGGCCCCGTGTATGGAGACCCCAGCCTGCCTGGGAGGTGTCGGGGGAGCCGCTGAGATCGCGGATGGGCAGAGCTGGGAGGAATGTGGTGGGGGCTGCCGCGAGCCAGAGAAGCACAACGCCCGGGGCGCCTGGGGGCTGCCAGGCGCTGCCGCGGCCTCCTGTGCGGCTTGCGCCGGGAGAAGGACCCCAGCACAAGCACGCCGCCCGTGGCTGCGGGCTGCCAGCGCCTCCTCTCCCTCCGCTTGGGGGGGCCTCCCCTGTCCTTGGCTACTCCAGCTTGCTGCTGTTACAGAAGCCGCCTCAGCCTCGTTTAGGAGCAGCACCCTTCCTTCTTCCATTCCAGCAAACATTAATTCATCGCGTCCTGTGGGTAAGGCTCCTCTAAGGGCAAAACACCCGCCGCCATTGTCTGTGCCCTTAAGCATTCTGCCTACAGGGGGCGCTAGATGGGACGCAACGAACTCCTGGGTGTCAGAACGAACTCAGCGCCGAGTGTAGGGCCGCCACCCAGGTAACGTGGCTGTGAAGGGGTGTGAGTGATTCTTTATAGAAATTCAGGAGGCTTTACAGAGTAAATAATATTTACGCAGAGCCCTTGAAGAAGGAGCTGTGTTTTAGCTACTGGAACAGGGAAATGGAGCAGAGGCGTCTGTGCGTGGAATCCCAGACCAGGCTCGGTGGTCTTCTGTGGAAAGGTTCAGACAGCACCCAGGTCAGGGGTTTCATTGCGACTCTGAATTCCGTCACTGTCTCGGAAAGCAGCTGTAGACAATGCTGAACCAATGGACGTGGCTGCATTCCAATAACGCTCTATTTACAGTCAGGGCACATGCAAGAAGCCACCAATGGATGCATCGATAAGTGGATCAATAAGTTGATGCCTCTCTCTCTCAAATCAATAAATAAAAATTTAAAAAGAGAACTTAGAAGGTTCTTGAGCATGAGAATGAATCGTCTAAAGTCACAGGGTTTATGGTCTGGTTTAGAAGGCACTGGAGAGAAGTGGGCAGCAACCACGGGGAACGCAGGCTGGCTTCGGGCACGGCCACCCACCTTGAGGCTGGTGTGCTGGCGTGCGTGGTGGACGCGGGCCTCATCCTGCAGAATCTTCCCTGCTGCTCCATCCTCCCCTCCACCCTGTGTCCCCAGGACTTGCTTTCCTTAGGCAGACACGTGACAGATGCTACCATCTTCTTTCCCATGGAGTGAAGGCAGTTAATGGCCTCCTTCATCTCCCCCCACTCCCGCCACGCCAACCAGGGCAGGGCCATGGTGACAGTGTAACTGCAATGGGGCCTGACGGCTGCTCAGCCCCTCACTCCCAGGGCTCCCAGTGGACCCCTGGCCTGCACGGTGTGCTGTGGCAGACCCTTGGCTGCAGAGCCTGATGGGGAGCAGTAGCTATGTGCCATCACCAGCGTGGCCCCAACCCTCTGCATGCAAATGGGTATCCCAGTAGAGCAATGTTTGATTCCCTCCTACGCTGCTTGAAGCCCAGCTTCCCCAGAGCCCAAGAGAGGAAGGGTGGGCGTATCTTCCAGGCCATGTCTCGCTTCAAGGCCCTGCTCCCTCTCTCCTCATCTTGCTCGTGCGGCCTGCTTCTCTCTCCCTGGACAGCTTTCGCAGGGGCCGCGGCCCCTACTCTCTGTCGCTGTGATGAAGCTGCCGCACGTATGTTTTTACTCACACAGCCGGGCTGGCTCACTCACCTCGGGCAGGGACTCTGAGGGGGACCCCAAAACTCAGTAATCAAGAGAAATATCTTAATGCAATATTTTTTTTAAATCCTCACCCGAAGATATGTTTATTGCTTTTAGAGAGAGTGGGAGAGAGAGAGAGTGTGTGTGTGGAAGGGACAGAGAGAGAGAGAGAGAGAGAGGGAAGCATCCGTGTGAGAGAGAAACACTGATCAGTTGTTTACCTTACACGCTCAGACCGGATATCCAACCTAAAACCTAGATACGTGCCCTGAGCAAGAATCGAACCAACAACCTTTTGCTGTGTGGGACGACTGAGCCACCTGGCCAGAGCATTAATGCAATATTTTTTAAAAAATCAAAATTCATAACAAAAATACATGACAAGCAAAACATCAAAGTTTTAAATCATAACAGGCTCGGCCACTCCCGATTCTTCTTAGAATTCCTTCGCTTTCTAACAGGGCAGTCGGGGCGCTGCCCCGATCCTGTTTCACGCCATCGCTGAGGTTTGGCGGCCCCTGAACTTTGCGCTCGAGGCGAGCGACTCACCCTGGGCACCAGGTCCCGACCCTCGGGAGACACCTGAGCATGAACCAGTTAGCCTTTGCAAACCCCTCTCCTGTCCCTGCGGGAGCTTCTTGCTGTCTGTCTGTCCTGCGGCCTGGCCTGTTTTCCCAGCACTTTCTCTTCTCTCCCTTCTGCTCCAGGCTCTGTGCTCTTCCATCTTGGAGAGCCGGCCTCGTTTTCCTGGGAAGTTAGTGGGGGGACTTTAATTCCTGGCAGTCCACTCCCTTCCGGGTACCTTTGCTCCTCTGCCCTTCTTGTCTGACACTGTAGACTGGATTTATGTACCTTGTTATCATCTGTCTACTGCTCGCATCTTCTCCCTCGGCCAGAACGTAAGCCCCACGAATGCTGAGATACCTTGATGAGAACAGCTCCTGGCACGCAGTAAACGCGCAGTAAACTTTTGTTGAATAACAATTGAGTTTCCTTTTCTTTAGTCTTCCCCCTCCCAGAGTAGGCCCAGTCTCCTTCAATAGTCAAAGATGTTAACTCTTTTCCTACATGAAAGACCGTCTGACCTGGGCCTCCACCCTAAACTGTGCAGAAAGGCAGCAGAAGCTTTGAAATCACAGTTATTATTTAGAAGTACAACCTAGACAATAGAAAGACAACATTTTCCAGGCAAACTCCAGGGTTTTTAAGGCATGTTGTGCATTTTTTCCCCTTTAAATGGGGAACGATGCCCAAAGGAAGATTTTAATATCATGGAATTTGAGTCAGTAATGATTCTTTTTGTGACTTTGGCCAAAACACTTTAAGTCTCAGTTTTGGTGATTCTACCTGTAAAGTGGGAATATTGCCCCCAGCACTAGCAGCTGCACAGAATTACGGTGACGCTCCAGGACAAAGCCGACGGATGTGGCCGGACCTGCTGTCGGGTAGAGATCGTCCACAGACGTGGGGTGTGTGACGTCTCACCAGCCTCGGCCACAGCAGGGCCAGGGGCCTCTAGATGAGAACACGGTGGAAGTGACCTTTCGGTCCTAACCGTCCTACTTCTCAGATGGAGAAACTGAGGCCCAGGCAGCAGTGTGCCCGACGTCACACCCCGAGCTGCTACAGGAGAGGCGCAGGGAGAGCCAGGCGTGCTGGCTCCGGGCGCCGTTTCCGGCCTCTCCGGGGTTCTCGGTGGCCGATGGCACAAGAGCAGGGACCCTGGGCTGTGCTCCAACCGCAGGTCAAGGTCACCGCGGCAGGGGCAGCTCCGACTTTCAGACTCCCTGTCCAATCCCAGCCCTTCACACACCCTTCACACACAGCCCGGACAGAAGGGCATTTTATTTATTTATGCATATATTTACATGTTTGTATGTGTGTTTGTTTGTTTGTTTATTTAAATCTGCGCCCAAGGACATGTTTATTGATTTTAGACAGAGAGGAACACAGAGAGAGAGGGAGAAAGGCGGGGGGAGAGAGACATCAATCGGTTGCCTCCCGTATGCACCCTGACTGGGGATTGAACCTGAAGCCTTTTGGTGCACAGGACATCGCTCCAGCCAGCTAACCCAGCCGCCAGCACAGGAGAAAGGCATTTTAAATAAAATTCTTGTACCGCCCCTTCCTATCTGAGATTCATTCCCAAGTAGCATCTGAAAGGGAATTGTGCAGACATGTCCTTTCCCGCCCTTGTCCTCACTCCTTTGCTCTCCTCCAGGGGCAGTTATGACCAAAGCCTCCGTGAGATGCAAGGTGTAAGTCTCCCCAGGTGGGGACGCCTGTCTTGGGCGGCAGGTCCTCAGGTGGCGGCATGTCCATGCGCAGTGGGATTCCTGCGGGAGGGACCAGGGCCCTGAGAGGGGCAGGGAGACAGAGGGAGAGGAATTTCCTCAATGTCATGCTTCCTGTGCATTCCTTCACAACTGAAATTCACATGCGGGGGAAAGACAACTCACCCTGGAAGTCCTGGGAGGGAAAGTCAGGGCCATGAGTGTGTCGCTGGTGGGTGTGTCTACATGGCTCCGTGGATCCCACCGGCCTCTCTGGGCTTCTTCATGGGTGTGCGGCCATGACCGTGGCCGTGAGCCAGAATTCGCACCTTTGCAGGCCTGTGTGTCTCTGGGAATATTTGTGTGTGTGCGTACATGCACGTGGGCTCTCTCCACTGCTATTGTTGTGACCATGTGTAGATCACTGTTTATTTTAAGGAAGTTATTTCTCATTTCCCGCATAAATTACTCCATGTAAAAGGCCACCCGGAACCCAGTTCCTAGCATCCTCTTTCAATAAAGCAATATTATCACAGCCTAGTCCCCAAACTGGTCCCAGCCGAGGCTTTTCCTAGACTTTTGTCAAATGAAATGTCACTGACTCACAAAATGATGAGAAGAAGAATTTGTCTTGTTTATTTTCCAAGCGAGGCAGAACAGCAGAAGCAGCCCGGCCTCTTAGCACCTTTCCCTGGCAGGGTGGGTGGGAAGGCGGGCGGGTGGGTGGCCAGGGTGCTCAGGAGGCCACCATAGATCCCTTGACTCTGCTCTCTTTCCCTCTGACCCTAATCCAGCCTTGTGACTTTGGTCGAGTCATTTCTCTAAGCTCAGTTCCCCTTTTTAAAAACAGGACTAATAACCTCCTATTTGATAGGACTATTGAAAGGATTCAATAATATCCTCTGCTGAATATATCCGTTTACTTACTCCTTTATTCAACCAATATTTGTTGAATACCTAATATGTCCAAGATGCACATCCGATTAGGATTATATAATCTAGTGGGACAGACAGACAGACTGGCAAGCAGATGAGCAGAGTTTGGGGGTAAGTGCTGGGAGAACTGTGCATAGGATGCTCTTTGCTGCTCGAACTGTCCTTGTGGCTGCGAAGCAGCCCCCAGGGGGACCGGCTGGGAGGCCACCGCTGAGCCGAGGGTGGCGGGTGGAGAGGAGGACAGCGGAGCTCACTCAACCTGGGGGCCAGACAGAATGATTAGCGTGTGCCAAGTGCACTGGCCTCCTCCTGCTTCTGGAGAGAGCCTTTGGGGCTGGGAAGGCTGTATTAGAACCAGGTCCCTCAGCTGCCTGGCCGGGTGAAGCTGGAGGGTCTGCCCACCGGGGAAAGGCATGGCAGGGAGTAGGAGAAGGGACTGAGCCCACCTGAGGGGGAGAGGGGGTGGAGACAGGGGGGCTTTGCAGAGATTTTCAAAGGGCTTCTGGTGGGGCCGAAGTTTCTCCCAGAAAGGAAATCCTGATGGGAAATTAAGCGGCTTCTCTATGTGCAGGGCTGGTCCCCATTGAGTTAAAAGGGATGTTTGCTTTCTACGTTGGATTTGCTATCACCAGTCTCTGTATTTTGCCAGGTCTCCCAATTGCTCTGGGCATTCTTGCTCATTCATCGTCCCCTCCCTAAACAAACGTGCATGGGGCCTGAGGCCAGGCCAGAGCTGGGAGCACCGGGTGGGGGCACAAACACCGGGCTCCGGAAGCTCAGAGCTTATGGGAGGGATACCTGCAGGAGCACGCAGTAATAATTTAGTGAGACACAGCCTGGAGTTCATGACTAAGAACTTGGGCTTTCTTTTAAGAGAGAGACGGTCCCAGCTATTAGGGGGACAGAAAGGAGGGAAAGACTACCCTGTGTGGGGTAGGGTGGTGTTGAAAGAAAACTTTACAGAGCTGGATCTTGAAGGATGAGTCAGATTTTGCCAAATAAGGCCTAAGCAAACTGGCATTACTGTCATTGTGAATGACAATCGTCACCGTTTATTAAAGCTTAGTCTGCATCGGGGTTGAGCGCTTGGCTGTATCCACTAAGCACATCAGGGGTCGGGGAGTTCCCATTTGACGGAAATGGAAAACCGAGACTGACAGAGGCCACGCAGCTGGTAAGAGCTGAACTGAAGTCCTAGTTTGTCTGACTTCAGAGTCTTTCCCACTCCACTGTATTTTCTCTCCCACGTTCACTTATTAGTATTAGTGTAGGAGACATGAAATAACCTAGAGTTTGGCCAAAAGCTCTCAATTCAGAGACACATTGACATATAAAGAACTGTAATAATGCCTTTGACAATGAGTGATAATAACCAGATAGGCAGACTCTCCACTGAAGTGCCTAAGCATTGATCTGTAATATTTTCCAATAGTGGTCCCCCCCCTTTTTTTTTGATAGAGGGGAAGGGAAGGAGAAAAAAAGGAAGAGAACATGTGTGAGATCGATCAGTTGCCTCTCACACACCCTCAACTGGAGACCTGGCCCACAACGCAGGCATGTGCCCTGAATGGGAATCGAACCTGCAACCTTCCAGTTTGTAGGCCGGAGCTCAATCCACAGAGCCACATCAGCCGGAACAGTGGCTCCTTTTCATGTGGTAAGAATAATGCTTCCCATGCCCTACACGATCGTAGGACTAACTTGGGTGTAAATGGAAGGCACAGAGAAACTAAAGACACGGACCTTGTCCTCAGAATGTGCGATGTCACTGAGGAGATTTGATTAACACGGAAATTGGAAGTTTACAAAATAGGGCGGGATTAAAGGCCGCTGAGCACAGGGTACAGGTGCAAGAGGCCGACTTCACTCAGCAGCAGGAGTTCAGAGACAGGCAGGACATGAACTTGTCTTGGAGGCTTGGGTTGGACCTGGACAGGGGAGAGGAGAGGACGGGGGAGCATGTGGCCCTCCAGAAGGGCACGTGGCCTGGACAGGGGACAGAGGCCTCCGACACGGTATGAGTTTGGTCGTGAGACAGCGGTCGCCAGGCATAGCTGGAGAAATGGTCCCAGTCTGAAAGGGCCAAACGTGTGTCTGGAAGGCACACACATCCCATTTCTGTGCTTAGGCGAGAACAGCCCCGGGCAGGCTCTGGGGAAAGAACAGACTCTTTCGAGGCTCCTAGGCCATCGTGGAGGAAGGCTTGGGGGGGTTACTGCTGGAATAGGTAACAGGGTGGGGAAAGGCTCCAAATAGGTCGGGGGACCAGCCTTGGTTTGGCTTTCTGGACAGAGTCCAGCGGCTCTGTCTTCACCCCGTCCTGTTCATTTGCAGGAAGTATAAGTACAAGTTGGCAAAACAGGCGCAGCTGCTCCCTGGGGCCGCCTGCCTGTCCCGTCAGAGGTGCCCTGGAAGAATGACCTCGGAAAGGCAGGGAGGGGCCTGAGCAGAGCTAAGGACGAGGGGCTTGAGCTGCTCCATTTCTTACGGACCTTGTGGGTACAGAAGGGACTTTACCTTTAAGATGAAGCTCCTGGCTCCTTATTTGTCCCCTCAACATCTGGCCCATCAGGTCACACAGAGCCTGTGTCTTCCCACCCATCCCTCTCCCTTTCCCTCTGGCTGCCACCTCGCCTGTCCCCCTGCCTGTCAGGCGGCCGGAGTCCAGCCTCGGGATCAGGGCAGTCGCCCTGCGGGCCTGCTCACCTCTAGAGGGGAAGGGCTTTGAATGGCAGCGAAAGGGAAGGTGGTGGGTTCTGTCTGGCCAAGACCTAAAGAGGCACACCCAGGCCCCTCCTTCAGGGCAAGGCAGGCTCAAGGGTGGAGGGGAAGTGGCTCGGAGAGGCGGCTGGGGTAGGGCTCCGCGCAACCTTCTTGCTCCAGCCCGGCCGCCTTTCATTTCCCGCAGTGCTCCCACCATGTGACTTGCTTCCTGGTGCTGAGAGGAATGGCCGGCAGCAAGCGAAAGGAGGTGACGGGCTGCATTTGTGCCTGGAAGCTTCCTCCAGGCTGCCGGCAGCCAGGCCGCTATCAGTTCTGGGAAAGGAGGAATCTGTGTGATTTGTAGCCCTGAAGCGCCCCGAGTGGGGCACGCAGTGTCACCTCGGGTTGTCCTTCCTCTCTCAAACGTACATTTTGTTAGTCCCCGAGTGGGGAGCATGGTGGACTTCTCTTCCCCAACACAGGTGTGGTTCCTCTCAGGGGGCCCCAGCTCCTTGATTCAGTGCCACCATCGGGGTGTGGGAGGGGGCAGAGGTGTAGCTGGGGCAGAAAGACGACAAAGCCAGCATGCGATGGCAGCCCAGTGCCGGGAGGGAGCCCTGGCCCCTCAGTGCCAGAGGGGACAGCAGCTCTAAGAGGCCGAGGAACACACCAGGCAGGCAGGGCTTCCTCCGTCTACAGCCCCGCCCCAGACTCGGTCCTGTGTCCCTGCCACTGAGACGACAGCCAGAGGCAGCACCGTCCACACGTCACAGGGCGGAGTTACCTCCTCCTCATCTCGATTGTGAGCACCTCAAAGACGGGCAGAGTGTGTGTGTGTGTGCACGCGTGTGTGTTTCATCTTTGTACACCCAGGCCTCAGCACGCAGTTCTTTATGTATGGAGGCTGAATTGAAGAGATTTGCGCCTGCCCAGGAAGCGGCGGGGCTGGGATAGGGAATAGTAAAACTCTACCCAGGATCAGAGCTCCTGTTCCCCTGGCCTCAGACACCTGGGAAGGTTGTGGCCAGGGAGGCGGACACCAGTGGGGGGGCCAGCCCCCACTCAGGGCATGTCACCTCTGCCCGTTCCCCAGGGAGCCCAGCCTTTAATGGCACCAACTGCGGCAAGCACTTGGACCGGTAAGACATCTGAGAGCGAAGAGAAGTGGGGAGGTCGGAAGAGCAAAATGCCCAGAGTCAGAAGACGAGCCACTCGCTGGCTCTTTCCTTCTTTGGCCTCGTTGCCCACAACTGTAAAATGGGAACAACTGCCCAGCAGGGAATAGGCATCTCTTAAACACTGCGGAGTGGCCCTCATAAACTGGTGGGACCTCCCTGCAAGTCATTTGTAAAAGTTCTTTAAAATGACCACACCTTTAGATTCGGCAGCTCCACCTCTAGAAACTTCTAAGACAGCAATGAAATCTGGAGCAAAGCGCGACTCTGAGAGCGAGCCTTGTTTCTCTCTCATGTCGGAAACTGGAAGTAACCACGACAACAATAGAAGCTTGGCTGAGTGACTCTAGTATACCCACAAATGGAGTGTCAGACAGCCACTGAGATGATAATACACGTATCTTTATATGCAGTGGTATTTGTGATCTGCTGCTAAATATAAAAGGGCTGGTCACAGAACAGTACTTACGGTATGGCAGGGTTTTTTTAAGCAAATCTTTTTTTTTTTAAATCCTCACCTGAGGATAGCTTCATTGATTTTAGAGTAAGAGGGAGGGTGAGAGAGAGAGAGAAATATCGATGTGAGAGAGAAACATGGATCGGTTGCCTCCCATACGCGCCCTGACCCGGGATGGAACCCGCAACCTCTCGGTGTGCGGGCGATGCTCCAAGCAGCTGAGCCACCGCACCAGGGCCGTCTGACACAGTTTTTAAGAGTTTTGCTCCACATATTAACTGTGGTTACTTTTGTATCATAGGATTAATCCCAACGAACCTAAAATTTCTCCCTCTTATTTACTTTGTACAATAGCATGTATTATCTGGTAAAGGTAATACAAATTGAGTTAGTATATTCAAATATGGACACTTAGCATTTAACATTAAAGAAGATATGACACATGAGAGTACTTTGCACACTGAAAAACTGTGCAGACATCGGACAGAGTCTCCGCCCACGGGGGGCTTACAGTCGGGAAGAGATGGGAGACACTTGAGACACTATTACATGAGACCGAACGCGCGAGAGCCGTCGGAGAAAGACAGGCAGTGTGCTACCCGGAGACACCGGGGAGGTAAGACGGCTCTTGGCTTTAGGGGCAAAAGCCAGAATGTCTGAGTTGAATGTGGAGGGGTGGTTAGGGTGTCGTCAGGTAGAAATGCAGAACTGGCAGCAGGAGCGGGGCCGCGGGTATGGAGATCGGAAGGGGGCGCGTTGGAGGGAGGGCGGCCAGGCTGTGGCAACGGATGAGAGGTGAGTCTAGAAAGGCAGGTAGGGGCACACTGCAGGCACGTCGGAGGCTGCGCTTGGTGAGGCAGTCGGCGATCATTTGCTGGTGTCTTCTACGAGTCAGGAGTCCCAGAAAAACCCAGAGGAGGAGGTGACACGGCTGTAAGCCCACCGAGGGCAGCGAGGTCCTCACGGCTGTGTTGGTAGGCCCGGCGTGGATGGAGGCGGGATGGAGGTGGGAACGAGGTAGAGGAGGGGGCCTGGCCCGCATGGCGGGTGGGAGGCGGGGCGAGTGCCCTCTCTAGGTCGAGTCACTGGGAATGCAAAGGAGAAAAGACCATCTCCCGCCCTGACTGGAGAGCGGTAGGAAGTGGAGGAGGGAAGAATCTGCCGTGTCTCCCAGGCTTGCTGCCTGGGGGCCAGAGAACTGGAAGTTGTCCACTGAACTCAAGGGCCAGGCCACCGGCAGGAGGGGCGACCACAGCAGGCCTGGGATGGGTGTGATTTGGTGCTCACCACGGCTTTCTCTCAGTTCCTTCTGGTCCTCGGGCCCCTCCAGGTGGCTGCCCCGGGGCCGGCAATGTGGGGCAGGGGAGGGGACCCGAGCCTCCTGCTGCTGTGAGTGTCTGGCACCCTCAGCTCCCCTGGGGAGGAATGTGGGGTGTGCAGAGAGAGGTTTCAGCCCAGACGGCGTTTGTTCATGGGAAGTCATTAACCACCCTGCCTCCTCTTGGAGCTCCTCTCCGCTCCTGCCTTCTCCTAGCCAGCCCCAGCTCCCTCTCCCTGCAGCCCGGGGCTCCTTCCTCCCCGGGGGTCCCAGAGGCTGTGTCTGCCAGCTCACCGCTGTGCAGTGCACACACGGATGTGCACATGCTCTCACACGCTCACACTCTCACACTCACACTCACGCACTGGAAGGAAGGTGGAAAGTCTCGTTCCGGCAAGTGTCTGAATTTCCACCTCCCGGTGGCAGCTCCCGGCTGGGCCACCGCTCGGCTCCTCCCCTTGTCATGTCGCTGCTTAATTACATTCTTCACCAAGGTGCAAATGTGTTTTACAGGGAGACTGAGATGGCGTTAACTAGGAAGGAGCTGTGACCGTTAAAGATGCTTTTACCTCTGGTGCGGGGCTGGGGCTCTTGGCTGAAGAGGTGCTGGGTGCTGCTGAAAATACAGCCGGGGCACCAAGCAGCCCCTCTGCCACCCCCTGCCCTGCCCTGCCTGCCCTAAGCAGCCCGATCCACAGGGAGAAGTGGGTGTGAGTGTTTGGGAAATGCCAGGCCAGGCCGTAGGGCAGCGCTGACCACCAACCTCCATTTCCCAACACCTTGGTCCCTTTCAAATAGCGAGACATAAAACTGATTCACTTTAATCTAAAAATAAACAGATACGTCGAGTAGCCAAAGCTACCTTGGGGCTGCAGCTGCCCACCCCTCTCTGTTAACGTCTGCTTCTGGCCCATTGCTCTCCCGACTCTCCCTGCCTGCTGCCCGCGGGCACCCCCACCCCCATCAGTGTCTCCCCAGGCCCCCAGGCCCCTGAAACCCACCCGCACATCTGAAACGGCCGCACATTCTACCCTTTCCTCTGTCTGGTTCCCAGCAGTTTAAGACAAGGACCCAGACATCACTGAGACCTGCCTGCCCTGTGGCGGGGCGGGTGGCGCTGGAGGGCAGCCGCGTGGACGCCCAGTGTCCTGAAACCAGATGGGTGACACAGGGTACTTCCTACTGTGATAGGGGCTGGACTCTCAAATGGCTGGGCGAGCCCCAGCAGCCACTTCAGGAGGGAGACCTGAAGGGTGACAGTGGCAGCTGGGTCCGCAGGGCAAATGCACTGGACCCTGTCCAGCCTGCCCGGGAGCAAGGCGGGCGGTGTGCAGAGTGGGCGCCCCCTTGCTGGCCCAGGTGCCCTCGCCTCCACCTTCCCTTCTGAGAGCTGCTCTGCCTTTCCTCACAGGTGTGCTGGCTGGAGCTGACAGGAAGGCTTTCTGGCCCAGCTGGAAGTGAGACGAGGGGGGTGAGTCCCCCGAGAGCCATCCAGGAGGCCGCCAGGATCACCGAACAGTAAGAAATCCTTCTTCGTCCTTTCACACGTAGTTAAATGCTCCAGGCAGACGCTCTTGTCTTCCAAAAGCCTCGAGACCCAGCCCGAGACACCAGCCGGCACTCCGCCCGCGCTCCCTTGCAGAGCACTTGCAGGCTGGACTGTTTCTCAGGTCTCCTCCCCAAGGACAAGGCGAGGGCGCTGCCCTTCCCTGCGAGCTCCCCTTTCTCCTGCACACCCTGCAAACACGACATCGTGTGGGTACAGACGGCTGGGCCGCTGCTCCGTCACCACGGGGATAACAGCGGTGCAGCCCCCGGCGCTCGCATCGTCACCGAGGGGTTTGCTGGAAGTGCAGCGCCAGGACTCTGCATCCAGGAGTCCAAGCTGCTGCCCAGGAGTCTGCTCCCCACGTGGTCTTGATGATGAGCTTGAAGGAAATTGCATCCCAGGTGTTTCTGATGAACTCTGAAAATTGTTCTTTAGAATGTAGAAAGCGTTTTGAATAGGAAATCTCATTTAATCCTCTTATCAGATAGGGTTTTTTAAATCCCCTTAAGTAACTTCACGATCTCAGCAATGTATCAGTGGACGCAGGGATTTAGCAATCCAGTTACCCAAAACCACTTTTCTCTTTCCAGTCTGCCCTGGTAAGGGCCGGGTCTCTTGTGCTGAGATTGGGCCCCGACTCCAAGGGGCCCTGTGTGAGTTTTCCTGCTGTCTCAGGGCCACCAGGACCTTGCAGTGCATCAGCCGTCATTTAGGGGACAGTGATCTTTGCCAACATCCTCACCAAGGCCAATTTCCCGGGAGAGAGAGAGAGAGTTAGCCAGAGAGGCAGATGCTCCTGGGCCCACCTCCCAAGCAGGCAGTTAGTGAAGACACAAATATTCAAGAGGACCACCTTCTGAGAGCGGCAGAATTGGCCAGTGACCGCTGTCCCCTTCCTACGCCCTCTGGCTGTTTGGGGAGCTCTGTCCCAGGTGCACTAAGGTGGGGCGCACGCTGGAACTCGCTGTGGCTCCTTGAGGTGAAAGCCAGCGACAAGGGCATATCTAGAGGGGTCAAGGCTTCGGTGAGCGTGGGCTGGGTGATGCCCACTTGGGAGACAGGCTCACAGTCTCTGGGGCCTGCGTGCACAGGGCTGTTGAAAGGAGGCCACTGCAGGTGATGGCTGTGGGGGGCGGGGCAGGGTCGAAGAAGATAGGGAGACAGTGGTGTCCTAACTGACCAGACGGTGCCTGGAAGCGTGGAGGGGACCCTGCCCTCCCTACGCGGTGGAACGTGGGGAAGGACAGGAACAGGTGGATGGAGTGCTAAGTCCTGTTCTGGGTTCTTTCTGTGGAATGGAGGCTTCCAGGGATGAGACAGCGGCCACCTCAGATATCACCCCGATTCCTCCCACCCCACCACACACACACACACACACACACACACACACACACACACACGGCCGTTTTGCCCAGGGCGTGCCAGGCTGGTCTGGGCTGGCAACCGAATATAGTTGACACTCTTGCTCGGATGGGTTCGAGTGGCAGGGACAATTTTTGCAACTGATACTGGAAGTGTGGCAATCAAAGGAGCGACCAGCTGCCTCACTTAAATCGCTAGCGCTCTTGCTCTCTTTTTTTAAAATCGTTTCTGCTTACATAATCCACCCCCTTTTTATTTTCTAATTCTCTCCTTGCAGAGCTGGCACCAGAAGGGAAGGGCTGGGGTGGAGGGGGTAGCAATTACACATCAGTTTGGGGAGCATTTACATGTTGCAATTAGAACTTTAAAATAAGCCTTGTTAACGATCTCCACGTGTCAGTGACACACCCGGACTGACACCGGCTCTCCTGGGCCTGCCTGCCGCCCCCAAGTGAGCGGCTCGGTAGAGGCAGAGGCACCTAGGGAGACTCGGGGAGTCCGGGGCAACATCTGAGTGAGCCCCCGAGGCTGGCGGAGGACAGGTGTAGTGCTGAGCACCTGGAAACCAAGAATGGGGGCAATAGCTTCTCTCTGCCTCCCGGCGCTGAGGCTCCGTCGCCGCCCATCTCCTTCCGCCCCCAGGCACAGCACCGTGAGAAAGGGGACCTTGACTGCTGATACCCCCCCAGGGAGGGGGGCAGATTTTCAGAGTCGCATTTGGGCCAATGGATAGGCCAGTTCCCGAGAGCCAGCCAGTGCCTCTGGGTGCCCCTGGACTGGGGAGACGGATAGGTTCGTACACAGGATTTGGGAGGGGAATGGGATTGGTTGTGTCCCCGTTTGGGACAGACACTCTTCCTCCCACCATTCCGTTATTGTGCACTTACTGACACCCTCCCGAGTCCTTAGGCAGGGATGTCGGAGCCCGGCCAACCCAGACCCAGGTCCTCGCTCCGCCATGGGGATCTGGGGCAACTGAGGTCACTGCAGTTTTCCGACCATCACTGTCTTTAGGTAACTGGCGCGATCTCTTTCCGCACAGGGCTTCTGTGAGGGTCCAGCAGGGTGAGGTACTAGAAAGCCCATCACACAACGTCAGGCACGGGGCGAATGCCCGTGGGCTGTGGGGCCCAGGCGCCCCAACATGCCGCCTCCTGCCCATGTGAGAGCCGCTTCTTTCCATGGGCACAAAGGAAGCGCGGTCTGGTCTGATTTCTTGTGCCAACGGCCATCTGCACCCTGAGCAGCTCCTGGAATGAACCGCCCCCCGCACACGCCCCGCCATCTCCCCACAGGGCTCCCCGCAGGGCTGTGGCTTCGGGCCTCTGCCCCGGGCTTTAACGTCTCAGGGCCCCTCTTCCTGACGCGGGCCTTTAACCAGCCCCGTTCTCTCTCTTCTGGACATGAAGCCAGTGGAGTGGGCAAGAGTCAGGCCCCACTTCTGCTCTCCGCCCGTGAAGCCAGGGGGGCGGTCCTGGAGCTCTCCGAGCGCCGTCAGCCCTGGCACCTGCACCTCTCGGATTCTCGTCTTCGCTCTGCGTCTCCATCAGCTATCTCTGCGGAAGGCCTTCATCCCAGAGCAGCTCCCCCAGGCCAGTCTTGGCGCAGGTCACTTACGGTCAAGAGCTTACATTCCCTGCTTGAAACATCCATAAAATAGCTCCTGCCTAGAGCAAAGGTGATGCGCGCCTACAGAGACCGGAGAGGGAAGACTTCCAGAAGCAGACCGTTCGGCTCAGGGCAGAGGCCGTAGGAAGGGACCACATCGCGCTGGTTTTGGGTGTTTAGTTGGACACAGTTAAAGATTGTGTTTTAAATATTTTCCTAGAAATTTGCTTTTTTAACCAAGGTCACTTAATGGACAGCTTTCCAGATCAAATAAGTAGATGCACTGCATTATTTTTGGCTACTGCATAGTATTCTCTTACATCGATGTTCATTATTTCTTTTGGTTATTTTAAAAATTAGAATTAAAGTAGATGTGTAAGGAAGAGCACACAACATATAGGATATAAAATAAAAGACAATAAAAGGTGCTCCTCCTTTCCCTGCCTCGGCCCACGAGGTTCACCACCCAAAGCCAAGTGCGCAACCGTCTCTGATTTTAGTGATTCGCTGGCTGACGTTTATTACGGTGGATCATTCGTTTAAGTCCCTCCTTCTGAGTTCATGTATCTACCCATCAGCCCCCTACCGTGAAAGCTGGGGAAACTGGCACACATTTTCCCCTTCCAATTTGTGTAAGTTGATCATTTTTATCAAGTTATATTTTATATCTACTTTAATAAAGAGTATTCTATCTAATATAGTACACATATCATGGTGTATTAATATAGTACATCGCACTATATATAGTTATACTATTTTAGTATCATAGTAGTATACTTAGTCTCTTTACATTAAGATTTAGAAGATTAATAATCTATCTTAGTCTCTTTACATTAAGATTTAGAAGATTAATAATCTATCAGATTTAGAAGATTAATAATCTATCATATAGTTCAGAACCTCTGCATTCTGAACTATAAGGTGATTATAAAGTGGAAATGTTATTCAAGTGCAGAAGTCAATAGTGTGACTTGACTGTGGAAAAGGAAATGAAGTTTTTATAGAACCTTATGAGCCCCCTGGGGTAATGGCCGGCCCTCCAGTCCCTCCCATCGTCCCCCCACCCGGTCAGGTCACACTGGGCCCTGTGCACAGATTGTGCAGACGTTGTCTTCTGCCTCCCACTGCTTCGTTTCACTGGAACTTTTTTATGTCGACGGGAGGGCGGGATCAACTCTGAGTTCTCACACGTCCGAAACAGACTTTATTTTGTCTTCAAACTTGACTTGAGTTCATAATCCCACGTCCAATATCTTGAAGGTGTTGCTGTGCCATCTTACTCCTAGTCTTGCAATGGGAATTTATGGAAATGTTTCATTTTCTTTTCTCAAAGTCTTGAGATTTCCCCTCTATGTGTCCAAGCTCGACGTTCATTGGCTCCCTTACCTTTCCCATGGCTCTCAGCCTCTGGGAAACCTCTCCGTCTGAATCACATGTCTTCTCGAGCTCAGGAAAACCTTTCATCTCATTGTCTCCTTATTTATTCTGCTCAACTGCCTCTGGTTTGTTCTTCTGGAATGTCTTCTGCCCAGTACAGAGCCTGGCACATAGTAGGTGCGCAGGAAGCAATTATTGGATTTGTTGCTTGGGACCAGGATTCAAATCGAGTCCCTGTTTCCAGCTTGCTGCATGCACTTGGGCAGGTTTTCTCGTTTGAACGGGAAGAAATCAGACCTCATGACTGCCCGGGATGCTCCCTCTCTGCCGCCGTCTTCTCCTGCCATCTGCTTCTGGGACTGGGGAAGAGGGGAGGAGTGACAAGGGAGGGGGAAGCTGAGGTCAAGCTTAGGGCAGCTGTAGTGGCCCGCCTCCCACCAGGGACAGTTCCCTGAACCCTGCATTGCTTCAGCATCCCCTCAATGTCCCCCTTGGGGACTTCTCTCCATGACCGCCCCCAGTCATTCTTAAATGGGCTCCTTTCCTCTTGACCCCACTCCGCCCATCTTCTCTACTCCTCACACTTGCCCAGCTCACAAGCACACACAGCTCCTGTCAGTGACAGGATCCCTGGCCGTGACAACAGTCTCAGTGACAAAGAGACAGCACACACCCTGATCTGAGATGGCTAGGCCCTAAAAAGAGAGGCCTGACCACAGCAGGGACCTGCTCCTGCCTTAGGCCACCTTGTGCCTTTGGGGTGGCGTCTTGGATGAAAATTCCCGTTTATTCCTCTTTTCCACCCTGAGACTGGCTCTAGGGACACACCCACCCTGTGCAACTCCCCTGCCTGCCCAGACCTACCTGCCCTGGACAGAACCTCTAGATCTGGAAGCCACGGTGCCCCACTCCTTTTCCCCGAGGGCCAGATGGGAAGGTCCAGATGAACACGGGCTCAGATCCCAGGGGACCATTCTGTTCTAAGTCGGAGCATCATAATTGGCCCCTGAGTGCCAGCGTCCACTGGGCAAAAGCGCCTTCTTTTCTTCCACTGCTGGTCCTTGCCCTGCCCTGAGAAACAGGGTCCGCCTTACTGGAGAAAGAAGAGGGGAAAGTAGAGGCACAATCTTGAACCTCAACTCCACAAGATTCTGTATTGAAGGCTGGACTTTCTTCCCACTGAGACCACAGTGATAGGAAATGAGCTGTCATCACAAAAAGCAGAATTAAGGTTTGATGTGAGTTATAATTTTCAGACAAGTTGCTGGTGTTCAAAGCTTCTGCTGCTCATAGGAAGCTCTTCTCCTTGGTGCCTGAGTGCTGAAAAGGCCAGCCCGTAACTAAAGGTTTCCCTGTTAGAAGCCAGAGAACAACAAGTGCCTTTTCAAGGCTGGAGCTGGAAGGGGACGGGGCTGGAGAGGGGACAGCCAGGAGCCGGTGGGAGGCACACCACAGCTCCTCTGCTCCTCAGTGGCCGCCTGCTTCGGAGGCTGTGGGTGATGACTCCGCCGCCACCCGCTCCAACTGCTGCCTGGGACCTCCCCTGGCTGAGAGCCAGGAGAGGAACCTGACATGAGGAGACACAGGGAGGGACTTCTGCAGGGGGTAACGTTATGACTCTAGGAGACATGACGAAAGACGTGGCGCCCCCTAAGGATGGGGTCCCCTGACTTGAAAAAAACCAGCACGGCTCCAACACGCAGGCTCTCCACAGACAGAGCCGGAGGCCAGCTAGCCTGTGAGTCACGGCACGTTTCCCTCCAGAACAGGGACTTTTTGCAGCTGTGGGTGGTCCCCAAACAACCATGGGCGGGCTGGGGAAAGAAGGCCAAGCAGAGACAGGCGCGGAGAGCGGGCCGGCCCCCGCCCGCCCACCCGACCTGGGCTGTTGTCCTGGCTGACAGGAAGGGGGCCCTGAGGGGACCCTGAGGGCGTCCCGGTCAATGTCACAGCCCGGGAGTCAGGACACAGGTGGTGCCCACTCTTGTGAAGCCTGCGTGCCCAGAGCTGAACCGCCAGACGGTTGAAAGACACATCACCTTCTAGGTGCGTCTTCAGCCACGTGCCTCCGTCATCTCAGACTGGCCCTTCCGTTGCGTTCCTCCCTTCGTAACGGAACCCACAGTCCAGCGAGTCCGCGATCGAGACTCGAAGTTCTCCTCTTTCGTCTCAGGCGCGTTGTGAAGATGAGACCCGCCTTCTTCCTGCTGGTCTGAGAACTTCCGGCTTTCCATTCCCACTCATTGCGGAAACGGCAGTGAAGGATTTAAACACGTTTGTACGCGCCCTGCTGCTGTCCGAACGTGGCCGGGTGCCAGAAAGGAGCTGCGGCCGTTTAAGCCGCCCCTCCCAAAGGCACCGGTGTTAACTGGTGCACAAAGGCCCCCATTTGGCGAATGTCCGGATAGCATCAATATCACCCTTGACGGTTTGGGGCGGCTTGTTCCCACAGTCAGCCTGGCCCCTTCTGCGCGTCATCACCTTCTCGGGACCCGTTCTCCTCTGCTGGTTCCTGCCTCCACCCCACGTCTTCTAGGTTAAATCCAGACTCCGAAGTCAGGCTGCGGGTCCCACTGGAAAGCTCTCCTGACCTCTGTAGGCCCGAGTTCTCGGTCCCATGAGGAGGGGCAGCCATCACACCTACACTCTGTCGTCGTTGAGAAAAAGCAGCGAGATCGCCTGTGTAAGAAGCTTAGTGTGCGCCGGGTGCCTGGGGAGGGCTCCCTGCTGGAAGTTGTTACTAATCATGTGATCATCTCACCCCTGTCCGCTCCAGGGACACAAGCTCATTCTCACTGACGTGTAAGTGACTGGTGGGGCTTCCAGTTTTCCTCCCCAAACGTGATCGCGTGTTTCACATTTGAAGGGCAAGCTAGAGACCTCACATTGTGACTGCGCATGTATTCAGGATCTCCCTGTGAAATCAGGTCGCACAGGTTCTTTTTCCCCTAGGAGGAAAGAGAAGGCAAAGCCATGGTGTTTTTTCTTTTTTTAAGATTTTATTTAATTATTTTTAGAGAGTGGGGAGTGGAGGGAGAAAGAGAGGGAGAGAAGCATCAATGTGAGAGAGAGAAGGAGACATCGAATATTGTACCTGACCAGGGATCCAACCCCGCACCCCAGGCATGTGCCCTGACTGGGAACCAAATGGGTGAACTTTCGCTTTGCAGGACGATGTCCAACCAACTGAGCCACCCGGTCAAGGCCAAAGCCATGGTCTTGTCTGCCCGGGAGCATAAGGTTTAAAGGCAATGAGGACATGGGATGGGAAACGATTTTCCATAACACAGAAAGGCACACCTCGACCGCTCACAGCACCTCGCCCCACTCTGTCTGCAGGCCAGGCTCCCGGTGAGGATGGCCCTGCAGTGGGAAGTGGAGGCTGGCTTCATGTGTGGGGGTTTGAGCCGTGTTTTGATGAAGGGAAGCGCAGTGCAGAAGGCCTCGCTGGCCAGGGACAGGGACAGCACAGGCATGGAGAAGACACGTCTCAGAAGGTGGTGGACAGGGTGTCTGCTCAGCTGGGGCTTGAGTGGCAGTGGCCAGGAGTGGACTCGCTGCCCAGCATCACTTCGTCTCCTGTGGCAGCCACCAGTCTCCCTTCCCTGGGGCTGCCTTTCCTTCCCCCGGCTGACCTTGCGGCTGTGGACTCTCCCTGGTTGTCCTTTTTCTTGTGAGCTCACCTGAAGCACCCCAAAGGCCCGAGGGAAGGACAGGCATTGGCTGGGTAGGGCCCTATCAGGGCCAAGTAGCAGCTTTCCAATGGTAAACAGCCTCGAGGGCCACTCGCTTCTACTGCCCTCACGCCTGTCCATTTATTTTTCCTGGAGGAACGTTTTAAAGATGGAACCAGGTGCCATCCAGCCAAAGGACGTGGGGCAGTCCTGCAGAGAGAAGAGGTCTGGCTGACCCTCTTAGGATCCTCTGCTTCCCAGAGAACTGAGGGCTTTGTGAGTGACAAACCAGGCACGTGTCCAGGCCGCATACCTCTGCGGCTCCCACCAAACCCAGTCCTGCTGCTGCAGACGCTCCCTGCCCACCCCTTCCCGGCCCCTGGCCCCGGCTGCTCCTGCTCTCCTTCCCCACCTCTCCTCCCAGGGAGTGGCCACGGCGCTCCTCCACCCTCCACCTGGGTCCCGGCACCAGGGCTGCCGGGCTGTCTCTGCTGAGCCTGAGCCTCAGGGGCCAGCCTGTTGTTTTCTCAGCTGGCTTCCAGAGCAGCGTCTGCTGTCAGCTCTCGGCAAATAATAACAAGCCTGGGAATCAGGCTTGTCGAGGGGGATTTCAGTCCCTGGGTTCATTTTTAGATTTGTTTCTCCGTGTGCGTGCAGACGGGAGGGCACGTGATAGTGTCTTCCGGGAGCAGGCGGGCCGGGGCCCCCAGGTGCCCTGCAATCCACCCTAGGTGCCGCCCCACATCCCCTCCCCTGCACTGGAGAGCCCGCCTCTGCCCCCTGATCGCTGGGGCGGCCTGGAGGCTTGAAAGAAAAAAAAATAATAATTGAATAAAAGGCCTCAAGCTCTCTCTTTTCCCTGCTCCTCCCCACCTCTCCCTCTCATGCTGTTTAGACAGAGATGAAGGGGGCTGGGGATGAAAAAGAGAGGGCAGGACCCCACTCTCGGCAGGCAGGGAGAGGGCCTGTGGGAGCCTGCCTGTGTTCTCCACCCCCAGGCCGGTGGAGAGGCCCCTGACCTCCCGACCCGACCCGGGAGGCAGCAACAAGGGGCGGGGCTCCTGGAAAGGGAAGGGCGTTCTATCGGGAGCATTACTGGCCAAAGCAGGGCCCAGCTGTGGGGCTGTGTGGCTTTAGGACCAGACAAGCGAGCGCTGCCCCTGGGGGCGGAGCAGCCCCCGCTTTCCAGCAGATTAGAGGCGGCCATCGGGGTCATGGCTCCCGTGTGTCCCCTGAGGAGTCAGGCAGGAGAAGGTGCAGCCACTTCTTTAGGAGAAGAAGGCAGGGGCGCGCTCACCCTTACAGCCAGCCTGCTTTCCCCCTCCCCTTCCGCTTGTTGGTCTGTTTGTTTTATTTTGTTTAAAGGAACCAGAGGGGAAGTTGCCAAGTTGTAAAGTGCTTAAAGAGGAGATGAGGATCTTCATCAGGTGCTGAGAGCTGGAGGGGAGAGGGACGGGAGAGCTCTTGCCTGCTTGTACGGGATTGATTCTCAGATGAGGGCGCAGCAAGCAGTTGGATGAAAGGAATTATTGTTAAGCTCCTCGGTAGGAAGATCTAATGGACAATTGCCGCTATCAGGGGGAATTAAATTGCTGTTTCGGTTTGTAAAATATATCAGCGGCTTTTTGAAGCCAGAAAAGGTGTGACAACCAAAGTGGGGGCGGGGGGCTGCCGCTTTGGGGTGTGGAGAGGCAGAGCCAGGCAGCAGAGGGAGGGCTGGGGCAGAGCAGGGCTCCCTCTCCTAATTCTGATTCTGGTCCACTTTTTGATTGAAAAACGGGGAGTCAAGGAGGGAGAGCGGTGGGCCTGGACTCCGGGCCCTGCTGTGCTGGGAAGGCCCGCGGATCCAAGAGGCGTGGCGGGAAGCAAGATGGGGCTCCTCTCACGACACCTGGACGAGAAGGGTGACGTGGGCCTCTGACCACCAGCCAGCAGCCCACTCACCCCCAGGGTGTAGTCAAATCCTCTGCCTCGTGCGACCACTAACCTCCCCCCTCCACTAAACTGTGGGCTCCGAGGGATGGGGGGACAAAACCCCCTTCCTCCAGCTGGGTCTCTCCAGCCAAGCTTTTGCTGGGGTCAGTGAAGGCATAACTAACCCACTGACCCAGCACACAGGGGGTGTATTGTTACTCCAGATGAAGAGCAAAGAGCAAAATGGCCTTGGGGGCGGGGAAGGAGAGGAGATGGCGGCCTTTGGAAGGAGGACCAGAGGCCTTGGGAAGGGTGGGAGCAGGGGGTCTCTGTGTGTTGTGGCTTCACAGAGGCTCATCTGCCTCCCAAAGACTACTCACTCCGCAGGGCAGCTAAGGGCCGGGCGGGGGCGGGGAGACCGCCCCATCTCTCTGGGCGTAGCAGCCGGCATTCCTCGTCCCAGCTCATGCTGCTCTCGCTCTGTCTCCGCTCTGTTCCCTGCAGACCAGCATCACAGCAATAGGGCCTGACTGGGTGCCACCTCCCGAGCAGGCTTCCCAGAAAGGGAGCAAATGACAATCAGTGCTGAGAGCCACAGTGGCCAGAGGGCCTGAGCTGCTCTCCGTTGTGTTTGTCATCTTTGCTTCTGGCTGGAGTCAGGACAGAATTATTTCCCACTGAGAGCTCCAAGCAGGAACTGGAGGGGCACCAGGGGAGTGGCCCTCCTGGCTGGGACATTCTACAAGGACTTGGGCTCTGTGCCAGGTCCAGTGTCCCCTGGGACCTGGTTAATGGAGTGGTGGCTCACTTTCAACCCGAGTAGCCAGCCAGCTTTTTGGACAGTAACGAGCTGGGCATCTGACCCCCAGGAGCAAATCCTGCTCACTGCTTCTCCCACCTGTCCTTCCTGCGGTGACAGACACAGCTGCCCCTCCACCCCGGGCTCCCACACCACACTGAGCCTTGGCTCCTCAGACTAGAGAACTCCCACTTGCCCCCAGCACCCCGAGGTCAGGAAGATGGGGAAACAGAACTGCCTGGCCACTGCACTCTGTCACCTCAGGCCCCTAAGCTCCGGGGCACCTGAGTGAAAAGTTACAGGGGGTTTGCGGTGCTGTGGGGGGCGGGGGGCGGTGCTCCTGGGGAGCTGACCCCGCTTCCCATCACTCCTCAAAGACCCTCCACTTTCCCATCATTTTGAGACATTTTAACCGACCACCTCGCATTTTAAAGCTTCCCAGGCCACACGTGCATCCTCTCGCTCACCCCAGTCCCCTCCACTGTCCCCACTCTGGTCTCTTTCCGTCTGTCCATCTGTCACTGCCCAGCGCTGACTCTAGGCACCCACGCGCAGGGACCACTGAGCTCTTTTCCACTTGTGATTTCCAGCCCTTTCCAACTTTTGCAAAGAGACCTGGGGGGGTGTGTATCCGTGTGTGTTTGTGCATGTGTCTCTGTTTCTTTAGATGAGTCCAGAGTCACACGAACTGAGTGACAGGGTGACACCCTTATGTCAAGATTCATCGCTCTGAGCTGCCTGCACAGGGGAGCTAGCCAGCCCCTTCCCACCGCCACCATCCTTTTCCAGGCATGACTTATAGCGGTGGGGTGCTTTGTTTCCAAAAGAGGACTAGCACGCTATCATCAGCAGCTGTCTCTCATTTTTATTTGTTTTTAAATTTGACTCAAAAGTCCAATTCTCTGTACATATCCAAAGCTGTAAATCCTGAGGCCGGCTGATTACACGATTTAGTAAACAGGTTTATTATATAATGCAATTAAGGTGGGCTCCGTGGCGCCACCTACAGGCCACCCGCGGGAAGGGCGCTGGGCCTGAGAGATCAGCTTTGTGGACCAAGCTCTCCAGGCTGAAGGAAAATAAACGGCTTGCGCCAGGTTGAGGCGGTTGCTCCAGAGGGAGAAGTTGAAGCCAGCCTGGTTACTAATGCAGCCTTTTGGTCTCTCCTGCTGAGTTCATTGTGTTATTTCAGCCTCCTGCAAATCTGTCTAGACGTCAGAGCCCCGGCCTGGACAGCTGCTCAGAGGGGCCGGCCTGGGGGTGGGGGGAGCTGTGGTAACCACCTGGGGGCTCTGGGCTGGGGCGGAGGAGGGCTCCCCTCGGACCTCAGAGGCCTCCGTCCCTCAATCTCAAACTGCACCCGAACCGCTTCTAGTCCGTTCAGCTAAGCTTGTATTTGGTGCTAACCCTGGGCAAAGACTTTTCAGAACATTCTGTGAAATCCCTCATTTTGCAGTTGGAGACTTCTACAGGCCACACATAAGGGGCAGAGCTGGGTGTGGAATCCAGACGTTTTGACCCTAAGCACAGGCTTGCATCACGGGAGTTTCCAGATGAGGAAAATTGAGGCCTGGACAGAGAATGGGACTTCTGCAGCCTCTGCGTGTAGCAAGGGAAGGAAAATGATGAAAATACTGCTAGTGTGTCAGAGGCAGAAGAGAAGGGCTCCTAAGGGACCCTGGGCAGCGCCTCTTAGCTGCTGTGCTGGGGAGGGAGGAAGGGAGGGGAGGCTGGCTGGCGCAGGACCAGTGCTCCCTCCCCCGTCCCTCTGCCCTAACCTGCAACACTCTTCAGATGAATTAGACTTTGGGCCTCAAGGGTTCTAGCTTTTCCAGAGTTCTGGTGAGAGGTGGGTCACATCCAGCTGAGAGGAGAGGGGACCGACTTCCCTGGGAATAAGAAACTGGTCCAGAAGGGAGGGGCTGGGTGAAGAAAGCTCGACTCTCCGAGTCCCAGAGGGTGGAAATACTGCCCACCTTGTCCTCGTGCCAGTCGCCAGTCTGGAGCAAGGGGGTGGGCCGTGGAGAGCCAAAGGGCAGCGAGTCCCCTCCTTCCCTCTCCACTTCAGTGGATGCGGTGTGGGCTCAGCTAGGGTCCGGAGCAGGAACAGATGCTGCAGGGCCAGCTGGCCAGAGAGTTCCCAATTAGACTTTGTTTCTCATCCTGAAGGCCCCGGCCCCCAACCCCAGGACCCCAGCCCAATTACTGGGGGCAGCATTAACCCCTCCGTGCCCCCGCAGTTAATGGAACGTTAATTGGTCTAATGGGTTTCATGTCAACAAGTCCTAATGAGCTCCTTCCTAACGAGCTCGGTCTTTTGTTTCTGAGACTGTTTGTCAACAGGCTGCAGTCGGGGCTCCAGTGTGAGGACCTCACTTGCTGGGCTGGGGGAGCTCCAGAGCTGGGGAGACAGAGCAGCCCATTCCTACCTCCTAAAGCTGTGTCCTTCCCGGCCCCTCCCCCACCCCAGCCCACGCATGCTGCTGCCTCCCAGGTTCCCCGGCGCTGGAAAATGGCATTTGTAGCTCCTTTTGATGATAATATCAGTGACACAAATTATTTCTCCTTGGATATCGTGTGGGGTTGAGTGTTGCATTAGGGCGATTTTTTCTTTTCCCTCCTAGCCATCACATGGGAAAGGTTTCCAGCATTAAAAGCAATCTTTCGACGTGAGCCTGTCCTCCATGGGAAATTTCCCTGTGGTCAGTGGTTCCTGGCGTTCATTTGGAGCCTTGGCTGGGCTCCCCCCGGGTGCCCTGGTGTCTGGTAACAGAGTGCCCGGACCTCTGGACAGGGCGGCGCAGCCTCGCTCAGCCTCTGACACAGGCTCAGAGGAGTCTGCTGCTCCCTTCCCCGCTCCCAAAGACAGTGTGGAAAGGGTGGGCTTCCCCGAAGGGCCGGGCACCCAGAGGTTGCTCAAGGAGCTCCCACACCCCGGCTGTGGAGTCTCAGGCCAGACAAGTCGGATCCCACATACCTCTCCAGACGGTTCCGCATTGCCCCTCAAGCCCCAAGCCTAGATGGTGGGCTTTCGCAAGGATGGGGCAGTGCGTGTGTGCTGGGAGCTGGTGAAGAAAAGAAGGTGGGCTCCTGCCCTGGCCAGATGGCTCAGTTGGTTGGAGCACCATCCCGTACACCAAAAGGTTACGGGTTCCACCCTTGGTCAGGGCACATACCTAGGTTGCAGGTTCAATCCCCTGCCAGGGCATGTACTAGATGGAGGGGGGCGGGGGGGCAATGATCAATGTTTCTCTCTCTCACTCTCTCTCCCCCTCCCTTTCTAAAATCAGTAAATATATGTCCTTGGGTGAGGATTGAAAAAAGAAGAGGAAGGTGGACACCAGGTCTCTGCAGTGTCAGGTTACCAGAGGCTGCTGTGCCTGAGTGAGCAGAGGAGGAAACTTAAGACCCTGATGAAAAGGCCTCTGTTCTCTTGCAGGAGGAGCCCTCAGAGGGCAGTGGTCTAGTGGCCTGTGGTGACCCCAGAGAGGAGGAGGGGGAGGGGCAAAGGCCATCTGGACCCTTGGCAATTTTCCTGTGTCCTCTGAGGCAGGCGGGCTCCGGACTGGAAGACGTCCTCTCAGCCTTGCAGTGGCCAT
Organism: Micronycteris hirsuta; assembly: GCA_004026765.1. Lineage (NCBI taxonomy): Eukaryota > Metazoa > Chordata > Mammalia > Chiroptera > Phyllostomidae > Micronycteris > Micronycteris hirsuta. The sequence continues at coordinate 8,381 of PVJI01016612.1, read as the reverse complement.
TTCTGGGTGCAGAGCACTCTCGCCACCCCCCCTTACCCCCCAGGCGGGGCAACCCCCCTGCTGCTGCAGATATTTCTAGGGACACTGACTCTGTAGTGACCTGACCTCCCATTCGTTGGACAGCAAACAAAAGAATGCAGATTAAAGGCTCCTCCCTGCGGCCCAAATCCTCCTCTCTTTGCACTTCCTCTGCTTTGCCTTCACTGTGACTTTTTCGTCCTGGAATGAGGTTACAGAACTACCCAACTTTGGAGGGAACTAGTTGCCCCTAAAACCGCCTGTTGAGCTCCCACCCCAGATTCTGCCCCCAGGCTCCCTCTGCTGGATGCTACTGGCAGTACAGCCCCACGGAGGTTCACTTTCTTCTGGCAAAGGAGCATCTGGCATCGGTCCCCAGAAGGGTTCTGCCCTCAGGACCTGTAGGCCTATCAAACATCACCTCGTCTGCCAGAGTCCCAGGAAAGGCTGAGCTTAACACACTCCTGACACACCCCTATTGTCTTTATTCTCTCAGGGTCCAAAAGAGAGAGATTCCGCACCCATTCCAATCTCTCAAAAGCCTTAATTCGGGAGGTTCGAAAGAAGGCTATATCTTCTTCTCCCCTCTGGAAACTTCCACTCTGCCCTGGCCTTCCTGGAATGGTCATCACCGCCCAGATGAAGGCCCGGCATGCAAACGGGCATCAGCTCCCTTCCCGGAGACGGGGCTCCCCCTGGGCCCCTCTGTGAATCTGGGTCTCAGTGAGAGGGGACGACCCTGGGTGCCTCTGTTGCAAGCATCCTGGTGGCTGTCCTCTGCAGCAAGGTGGGGGCGAGGTACGAGCAGCAGAGGCTGGGGGGAGGGACTCGCGGTCCCTCGCTGTCGGCATTGGAAAAGCCACCTTGCCGTTCCCCTTTCCCTTCTCCGGCCTGTCGCCTGCCTCCACACACAACCCCCCTCGCAGAGAAGACCCGGCCTCCTTCCCTCCGTCCCCCCAGCGCCGCTCCTTGCACATGGTTGACATTTATCGGTGTCGTTTGAGTGACTCCCTGGACTTGCGGTGCTTTCGCGTGTGTACTTAGGGTCAAAGCAAACCTGGTCCCTCAGAGATGGGTCATCCAGAACTGACCTTTTCTCCTCTTCTTGAAAAAGAACCCCCCCGCCCCCCCCCACACACATACACAGCACAAAGCGCCCTGGAGACTCCCCTTTGTCAGGCAGCTCCAGGACACCCTCCAACTCCCCCAGAATTCAGACACGCGCACATTCTGAGAGGCCCTGGGGAGGGGGCAGGAGGGGCGGTGAGGAGAAGGATGTCTGAGTATTGGGCTCACCGATGTCTTCAGCTCATCAGCACCCTCCCCTGGGGGGGACAGGTCCTGCACCCACAGAAGCTCTCAGGCGCCTCCAGACCCCACAGCGGCAGGCCTGTCTTAGGAAGCTAGCCTGGGGTTTCCAGCTCTAAATATTTCAGGGCGCCTGCCGAGCTAAACAGCTTTCTGGGCGTCCTGTAACCTGGGGGGGCACTGCCAGGCTGTCTCCACTTACGGCAGCGTGCTCGGGGTCAAGAAGAAGCCTTGAGGTCCGGCGGGGTGGCTCGCTGACCCGCTGTGGGGTGGGGATCTGGGATGCAGTAGAGCAGACCGGGAACTGGGAACCTGGAGACCTGGGTGCCACCCCTGTTCAGTAGCGCCCCCACCCGCAATCTCCCCTTGGCCTCGGTCTCCTCTGGAAGAAGGGGGAAGACCACTGGGCTCCCATGGCCCCTCTGGCCCAGCACGGCTGTGACTCCACGGGGAGCGAAGCCGAGGGAAAGTCTCCCTCCGCAGAACAGGCAGCACCTCCACACGCCCATACTCACAAACCCACACGCAGAAAGACCAGCAGGTGCTGGGCGCTTCCTCCACCCTCCAGTCTGAGAAGGGGACCAGAGCCCCAGTCCCTTCCCACCACTAGGGGGTGTGGTGAGCACACCTGGGAGTGGGCAGAGAGGTGGGGACCGCAGCTGGAAGGGCGAAGGCCCACGGCTGGCCTGCCCTGACAGGGCTGCTGGCCGCTCCCGAGGCCTGGGACTGGGAGAGCACCCTTGTCTTACATGTGCCCCTGTCCCATCTCCTCCCCGCCCAGCCCCCACCCCCAGCTGATGCTAAACTGAGCCTGGCTGTGTACAGGTCCTCCCGCACCTGATTTGAATATCCTTTCTTTCAAGTCACAACTCACAGCAAGCCCCTCCGGGGCCTCTCCCCGTAGCTCCCAATTGGTCCCCTAAAGGGCTCCCGTTCCTTGCTGTGACTGGTCAGCCCAGGCGGCCCCGCCTGAGAAGCTGTCCACCTGCTGGTTCCCAGGCTCCCCGTGCTCAGTATTAACGTGTGGCTCCCTTTCTCCTGCCACAGATCCTTGATGTGAATCAATCCCATGATGCAACATGCCTCCCCAGCCCCAGCTCTGACGATGATGGCCACGCAAAATGTCCCTCCCCCACCCTACCAGGACAGTCCACAGGTGAGTGTCCACCAGCCGACGGGAGGGGTACGTGGCCTTGCAGGGGCCAAGGGCAGGGCCTGGCGTGCTCTGGGCGCTTCCCTGTCAGGCCTGGGGAGAGAGGCAGACCCTGGAGAGAGTGGCTGCATTGGACAAACACAAGGCTCAGATCCTACCTGGGCGACTTGCCAGCAGCTGGGACCTTTGCCTGGAGCACCAAGCCATGGCTCGGCCCCCACCCACATCTGCTTCTGCTCACAGCAGACGTCAGACGGTGCTCCAAACCCTTTACCTGGGGAGACACAGGTCAAGGGAGTCTGCCTCCGAGTGTTTGGGGAAACTTTTTAATTAGAGGCACCTTTACGTCAGCACCAGCCCCCATTCATGGTCACTAGAGTCCCTGTGTCCACCCTTCCCTGCCTGCCTATCGGAGGAATCTCCCTTCTCTTCAGAACTCGCTCAGCTTCTACCCAGAAAAAGGCCAGGCCTGGTTCTCCATGCCCTCCTACCCTGCCCTCGGGTCCCTGGTTTCTGTCACTCAGACACAGCAGCCCCCAGTTCCCTGGAGACCCCCATCTGGCCACCGTTCCTGTGGAAGGCCGCATCCTGGCCCTGTCTTCCTGTGGCCTCCGCCCTCCTCCTGGAAGCCAGGCCCAGCTCTTGCGGGTGGGCTCCCGGTGTCCTTGAGCTGATCACCTCTAACCTTCGCTCCCCCTCGTGCGCCTCACCCCACACGTCGTTCCTCTGAGACTCTGAGTTCGTCGTGATGCTGTGCTTTCACAGCAGCTTCCATCTGCTGACCTTGACCTTCCCGCTGTCCTTTTCCTCTGTCCTGGTCTCGCGAGTCAATGTTAATTCAATTATTATTTATCGAGTATCTGTCGTGTGAGGTGGAGCCAGCGAGACTATTCATTCACTCACTGAACAACTGTGCGGTGGTGCTGTGTGCCAGGCGGCGTTTCTCACTCCTTCCCGCCTCTGCCCTCCTGGACACCCCCCCCCCCACAAAGATGCCCCAACCACGGCCGCTCTCCGGACAACAGAGACTGCGCCGCATGGCAGGGTGCTGAGAGGCGGACGCAGGGCAGGCAGACCTTTGCTCACACTGTGTCCCTGACACCCCAGCCTGGAGGGAGCACATAGTGGTGGCTCTACCTGTCCTGTCATCCGTCCCCTGCGAGGTTATACTTTACAGAGCGTCCAGCAAGAAGACCATTGACTCCTCAGCCTGCCGCAGGGCCGTTCCCCAGCCTTCGCGCACACGTCCCTCCGTCCCCACCCCTGCTCGCCCACATCAACTCCGGGCTCCCTCCCGGCTCTCCCCCACCGCCGCCTCTCACGCCCAGCAAACCCTCCGCCCTGTCGGTAGCTTTCCATGGATCACCCCAGCTTGGACTTGGCACTGACGCAGCTCCGCTGTTTGAAAGCTTCCAAGCGAGCAACAGTCCGGCCCTTTCCGTCTATAGAGAGCAGGAAGAACAGGCGGCTTGGGCTGGTGGAGACCTGGGACCCCAGGGTCCACTATGGGGACGAGCATCACCCTCCTCAGCAGGCGCAGGGCCCGTGCCCTCACCCGCTCGGCAGTGTGGGGGGGCCCGGGGTGTTGATAAACAGGCAGGAACCGCGGCTGTTCCTTTTGTAGTGGGATGCTGCTCCCCAAGATCCACGGCAGCAGTGGGGGCAGCGAGGGCACGGAGGCCCTCGCCCCCACTCCCAAGGCTCAGGGACTGAGCGGGGTGGGACCCGGAGGTCGGAGAGCGCGGAATCGGCAGCTGGGAGCTGCTCCCTCTCCCCCAGCCTGTTCTGCTGTCTGGGCAGCTGGGAGAAGTTTGGGTTTGATGGGGGTGAGCAGGAGAGCTGCAGGAAGGGCCTGTGTTGCCCACGGATGCTGATCTGGGTGCAGTTTGGTAGAGGAGCGTGCAGCTGAGCCTTAGCACATCCCAGCGGCCCACGGGGGTGTGGAGGCAGGGCAGCAGCGCTAAGGCCGCTCAGTGCCCGGAAGCCACCGCTGAGCTGTGCTGGCCTTTTGAGTGAGAAAGGGAGGCTCCAGTTTCCCGGCACAGGGACCGTCCCAAGGCTGTCCTCTGCAAAGGGTCACCAGTACTTCACCATCGAAACTACTCCATTAAAGGAGAGAGAAGGGAGGGGGGAGGGAGGAAGGAAGGAAAGAAACTTATATTCACAGCAAGGGAACAGAAAGAAAAAAGAAGAAAGGAAGACAAGAAAAAAGAAAAGAAAAGAGAAAAGAAAACTCAAGTTTACAACAAGGGAATAATTTGTCCTGGGGAAGCCACACACCTATTTATGACCTCAGATATCCAGGAATGAAGACAGGAAATCTCACATCCATCGTGAAGTCACCAGGCCATGTCGGGGGTCTTTATGGCCTTGGCTAGGCCACTAGCCAAGATGGATTGTGGCCCTAGCTAGATTGCCATGGGGCTTCCCTGGGCCCGAGCTGGTTCCCAAGGAAACTCGTCGGGACTGGAATCCTGGGATGAGTTAGGGCTGCAGTGGAGTGGGTGGGAGGGCAGTGGTGGGTGCCAGGGCCAGAGCCCAGGCTCCCAGTTTGGAAAGGCCATCTCTCGGGCCAGTGCTGGACTTGGAAGCCAGCGCCTTCAGGAAGGCCCTCCTCCTCACTCTCGGGGGCCGCTGAGAGTGGCGTGCGCAGAGAACTGTCTTCCCTGTGAGTGCCCTGCTGGGAAACTTGCTCTGGTCCTCCTGCCTCCCTCGCGTTGTGATGTCAAGAGGCTGAGCCCGCTTCTCGGAAAGCCCTGCTCCACGGCCCTGCAGTGCTCATCATCCTGGAGGACCAGCTGCTCTCTGACCCTCAGTGTCCTCAGGAAAGCCGGGCCCGGCAGGAGGGGGTGTGGGGCAGGGACCCCACTTCCTCCTCCTTCCTTGAGGTCTAACCTCATTGCCTGGGGACCCAGCGTGACTCGTTTCCTCAAGGCCTGCAGAGCTGAGCACACCTCCGATCACCTCCCCGGAAACCCAATTTCTTCCACAGTCAAAAAGGACAGTCTCCGATATGAAGTCCCCAAAATGAGAAAGGAAGCGAGAAGCGGAGCCCTCCCTCCGAGACCCATGCCGCCGTTTTAATCACGCTCCCGTGGTGCCGAGGGCTGGCAGCGCCGAGCATAATCTATTCAAATGCACAAGAGAACCTCACTTTGGAAAATTAGGAATCTGCATTAAAAAAATTCCCAAGCCCCGGACCTTCTTTATAATAAATTAGAATTTTTTTTCCAAGGCAAATTCTTAACTTGGCAATTTCATTTTTGAAGTTTAGGGAATAAAGTTATTAAAAATGAGGAGTTTTTTTTTTCTCCTCCCGCTTCCGTAGAGAAACAGCAATGGTCCCGGCTCTGGTGCCACAGGGCGTGTCAAGTGGGATGGCGGTCATTCGGCGCCTGGGCCCTGCGTCCGTTTCGGCCCCTCCGACGCGGGGGAGCTCCGTGACCACTAGTGAGGACGCTGCTCTGCGCTTAATGTGCCCTTAAAACAGGCCATGAGCTCAGAAAGCTCAAAAGCGGCGACTGCTGGAAACCTCCCTGTCACCGGCTTCCTCTTCCTGGTGGCTTCCTGTTCAGGTCTGCCAGCGCCGCAGCGCCTGCCACCTCCAACTGCAGCATCTCCGGTGCAGCGTGCTGTGGCTGGGCCCTCAGTCCAGACGACCCCGCCGTGTATCCTGCGAGGCAGCGGCGCCTCACCTGGGATCGTGATGTTCTACAGTGATTGTTTTAGGAAAACACTGTCTCCAGGGAGACCTGCACGATCCAGGCATGTGGTCCCTGGTCCCTCAGTATTGTGTGAATTTCTGCGCCTCTGCCACAGCTTGGCCACCCACACCCTGGCCTCTCGCGATGCACCCCTCCCATAGCCCAGCGCCCCACTGATTCTAAAGGGACTCTCGAAGTTGTTAGGGTCTCTGCTGTTGCTCCCCCTCCCGGTGAGCTTCACTCTGGTCCCTCCCGGAATCCAAGTGGTAGCCCAGCAGCCCTCTCGCTCCCAGCCATGCACCCTGCATTCACGGACCCCCTTTCCACCTCTGAATGCCTTCCAAGGCTTCCCACGTCCTGTAACGTCCCACAGGCAGCGTCACCCACCGAGCAAAGCTCTCCCTTCGGGGCCTCCGCCAGCAACCACAGGAACCCCCTGGACCTGAGCTCCCCCAGCCTCACTTCATCCGCACACAAAAAACTCCTGCTACCTGCACCCCCGCCTCCACACCTGCTCAAACGTAGACATATTCGGACCGCTCCACAAACGCCCCTGCCCTGGGCCTATAGGAAGACAGACGCTGTATCTGGCCGAGTTGTGCACATACTCAGCGTTCGACTAGGAAGCAGACGTCCTGGTGGGTGTCCTCTCACCCAGTAGGCACAGCCCCTCGGAGTGACAGCACTCGGTTAACAGTTTAGGGACAAACTGAAGTGTAGGTGGCGAGGCTCTCAGGTGATGTGGCCTGTGGGTGGATGACACTGAGTAGTGAGAAGGTTTGGCGTTTGGTTCACCAAGGATGCAGCCTCAACACTGGCCAGAGGGAGGCGGGCCCGCCGTCAGACCTTTCCGTTCCGGGCAAGCTTGTGTCGGAAGGAAGTCCGGCATTTCCTTGGGACCCTTCGGCACGAGCTGGGTTCCTCCATCCCCCTTCTAACCTCCTGCAGCCCGTGGAGTGGGGCGAATGGTGCTCAGGGCCCCATGAAACTGAGCTTGGGGACCCGGGGCCAAGGTGGTGCTATCTCACCTTCCCTGGGCCGCCTTGTCAGAGAGGCCGGACCTGTCGATCCCTCCCATGCTCTGCTCCATTCCCACTTGGGCAGGGCCGAGGCAGCAGACACCCTGGGCAGCGGGACCTTTGATCAGCCGTCAGGGTTCTGGGGCTGGGGTCATTAACTGGAGGCAGAGGGGGAGGCCAGGCCCCTGGCTGTGAATAACCCCCACTGCCCCGCCTTCCCCCCACCCCCAAGGCTGTGCAGCTGTGAGGGGCAGAAGCTGGTTCAGATGTTTTCACACTTTACATTCCTCTAATCTCTTTCAGGGCAGAAGCCCCTGCCTTGCGGGGTCCTCTGCTCAGCTGCCTGTGAAACTCATTCGCTTTGCAGTAGTGGCGTTAATTCAGCAGCTTTGAATGTCCCCCTCCGCCTCTTCCGTGGCTGTGATTGACAGCTCCCTGTGCCCCTGGGGCAGCACCCCAGGGGCCTTATGGGCAACTGGCTCGCCCTTGCTTTGACTCATCCAAACGAGCTCCAGACAGACTCTTCTCTTTCCTTTTAATTTTCTGCTGGGTCTTTCTTCTCTTTGTGCACCATGACCGCTCTCGCTGGCCGCTTGGGCCACCGAAGTCTCTAAACTGGACATATCCCCAAGCTCCAACTCACTCAAGCCCTGGAGTCCTCACGTGTAAAAGGCAAAGCAGCGTCAGGTCTCACAGCGCGTCCCCTATGTTACCCCTTGGGGGAGGGCGGGCCGGCGCCAAGGCTTATGCACCAGCCGCCTCGCCCACGGCCTCACCAGGCTTTCCATTCGGTGCTTTTGTTACCTGAGTTCTGATATTTACCCAAAGCCGAGAGATTTTATTGTCTTAGCCTTTTGCCTCCAAGCAGGACGAGTGCCCTAAACAACGACAAAAATAGTTAATGGCCCCAGTATACAAAGCTTAAAATAAATCAGGGAGCAGGTGATCAAGTAGCCGCTGGTGGAGGAGCCCCGCCCCGCCCTTCCAGGAGCTCCAGGGTCTGCAGGGCCCAGCGGGCGGGGGCGGGGCCGAGGGTGTCTGCTGTCCTTGGAGTTCCTGGTCTGCAGCAGGAAGAGCGGGTGACTCCACGTACAAGTAGTAGAAATCCAGGAATCCCAGGCTGTGTCCCAGCCCCACTGCTGACGAAATGTACAAACGCAGGCGAGGGATTTCCGTGCC
>PVJI01016611.1:0-37812 GCA_004026765.1 Micronycteris hirsuta | reverse complement strand
TGTGTAGCTTATTCTTGTTTCCTTGTCTTTGATTTAAAAAAAAATCAAATCCAGTTTAAGTCTCTCTCTAAGTGACTAAGGCTTTGCAGAATTCAATGTACTGGTCATTTATTTATTTGGGGGAATCACAATTCCCACATATTAGACAATTTTTTACTTTTTTCCACTGCTGTTTCACTTTTTTCCTATTATTGGTGGGCGGGGGGGGACTCCAAAAACACAAAATTGTCATCTGGAGGATGGGCCCCTTGTGGTACAGGCTTCCTCCATTAGGTGAGTGTTCTAGGAACCCATCTGTATCAGTGTACTAGTGGTGTTGGTGTGAGAGGCTACAACTGGCTTCAGTGATTTTTTTTGAAGAGTCTTTTAATATATTTGCCCATTTCATGATGAGTGATTTACGAGTGCACCTGCTCACTCTGCACTGAGTGTTCAGCAGTTTTTGACCAAAAACAGCATGACCCCTGTGCCCCACCCTCTCTGTTCAAACGATCTTGCCCAAAGGGACATTTTTTGTTTCCCTGGATGAAAAAAGTCCTCAAAGGGAAACGTGTTGCCTGTGTGGAAGAGGCGAAACAGAAAAATAGCAGAAGCAAAATGTTGGCTTTCAAACCTAAAGTGAAGGGTTGGATGGGAGGAGAGATGAGCAACTAGGTGGAAATGAGGTGAAACACTGCCAGAAAGTGAGTGTAAGATTGTTCTGTCGCAAGGACTTCATAAGAAAGTTCCATATTCTTAAGTTTTTCTAAATAAATACTAAACACTGTAAATCCAAGATGGCAGAGGAGTAAGTGGAAGCTACACTAACCTCCTCCCAGGACCAAGCTGGAATTACAACTAAATTATAGAGAAATTATCCTGAATAACCCACTGAACACTAGCTAGAGAGAAACCTCATTACCAAGGACAGACCAGAAAAACCACTTCACCACAACAAGACTGGTAGAGAGTGCAGAGGTGGCACGAGGGGGCTGGCTGGGCTCCAGAGGTGGCAGCTGAAGTGCCAGAGGGATTTTTCAGTGGCCAGTGGGTTCCCCATGAGAAGTGTGTGTTCTAAATCCCAAGCTGAGCTCCCCAACTTAGAGCACCAGTACCAGAAAGAAACCCAGATAACATCCAGTTGTGAAAAGCAGTAGGGTTTCTGTCGGCCAGGGAAAGATGGCAGAGAACCTCTTAAGGGGCCAATACACAAAATTTTGTTTTCTGACTCTTACCCTGGGCTCTGGCAGAGGGAGGACAAAGTAGACTAGAGACACGTGTGGAAAGTCTGGAGTTGGTAGCTGTGGGGAGAGAACGGAAAAATAGCTGTCAGGATCCCTGTGTGGAGTCATTCCCCACACTGCAGAAGTCATCTCTCAGGCAGAGCATTCCTCTCCAAGTGGCATCAGCTGAAAGGAAGCAATAGCCCCGCCTGCTGGAATTACTCTACCCCATCCTGTGAAGCTTAAGCTGGGCTACTGATTACAGCTTGATTATTATAACAACTGATTAGTTTAGCTACTAAGGAAGAAAATACAAAGAAGTAGCCAAAATGAGAAGAAACAGACCCCAAATGAAAGAATGGAGAATTCTTTAGAAGAACTAGATGAAATGGATGCAAGCAAGTTACCAGATAAAGAGTTTAGAGTAATGATTATAAGGATATTCAACAGCATGAAAAAAATATATAGAAACCATAAAAAAGGAGCAGTCAGAAATAAAGAGCGCAATATCTGAAATAAAAAGTACCCTAGAAGGAATGAACATGTAGGTTAGATGAAGCACAGGATTAAATCAGTGAGTTGGAAGACAAAATAGAAAAAAATACCCAGGGGAAATGCAAAAAGAAAAAATAATTTTAAAAAATGAGGAGAGCTTAAGAAACATTTTGGACAACATGGAGCAAAACAATATCCACATCATGGGAATACCAGAAGGAAAAGAGAGTGAGTGAGGGATCAAGAACCTATTTGAAGAAATAATGATTGGAAACTCCCTAATCTAGTGAAGGAAAAAGACACCCTAGTCCAGGAAGCTCAGAGAGTTTCAAACAAGTTGGACCCAAAGAGGCCTACACCAAGACACCTCAAGGCTTAAAGGATTCTCATGGCAAGGCTTAAAGACAAGGAGAGAATCCTAAAAGACACAAGAGAAAAGCAAATAGTTCCATACAAGGGAGCACCAATTAGACTGTCATCTGATTTCTCGACAGAAACATTTCAGGCCAGAAGGGAGTAGCATGAAATATTCAAGGTGATAAAAAGCAAGGACCTACAACCAAGGCTATTTTACCCAGCAAGGTTATCATTTAAAATGAAAGGAGAAATAAGGAGCTTCTCAGACAAGAAAAAGCTAAAGGAGTTTGTTAACACCAAACCAGTACTGCAACAAATGTTAAAGGGTTTGGTTTAAGAAGAAGAAACAGAGAAAGAAGAAAACAAAAAGGAAAATAGTCTAACATAAATGGCATTAAATATATATCTATCAATAATCACCTTAAACGTAAATAGCTTAAATGCTCCAACCAAAAGATATAAGATATAGAGTAGCTGAACAGATGAGAAAACAAGACCCATATATATGCTGCCTCCAAGAGACCTGTGTCAGATCAAAAGATACACACAGACTAAAAGTAATGGGATAGAAAAAGATAACCCATGCAAATGGCAAAGAAAAAAAAGCTGGGGTAGCAGTACTTACATCTGACAAAATAAACTTTATAAAGATTTTTTTATTTTTATTTATTTTTAGAGAGAGGGGAAGGGAAGGAGACAGAGAGGGAGAGAAACAGCAATGTATGGTTGCCTCTCATATGGCCCTCATGGGGACCTGGCCCGCAACCCAGGCATGTGCCCTGACTGGGAATCGAACCGGGACCCTCTGGTTCCCAGCCCACGCTCAATCCACTGAGCTACACCAGCCAGGGCTGACAAAATAAACTTTAAAACCAAAGCTATAGTAAGACCAAAACAAAAACAAAAATACTACATATATAATAATAAAAGGAACAATCCAACAAGAGGACATAACCCTAAAACATTTGCACACCCAACATAGGAGCAACTAAATATGTAAAGCAAATCTTGAGGGACATAAAGGGAGAGATCGACAGAAACATAGTCATAGTTGGGGATTGTAACACTCCATTAACTTCAATGAGTAGATCTTTCAGGCAGGGAAACAAGGAGACAGTGGCCTTAACCGACACACTAGCTCAAATAGATTTAGTTGATACCTTCAGTGCATTTCATCCCAAAGTAGCAGAATATATAGACTTTTCAAATGCACATGAAATGTTTTCTGGGTAGACCACAGGTTAGGGCACACACACAAAAAGTCTCAGTAAATTTAAGAAGATTGAAAGCATATCAAACATTTGTGACCACAATTCAGTGAAAGTAGAAATCAATAACAATAGCACTGAAAAAACACGCAAAGACATGGAAGCTAAATAACATGCTTTTAAACAATGAATAGGTCAACAATGAGATCAAGGAAGAAATCAAAAGACATCTTGAAATAAATGAAAAATAAATTAGATTATTCCCAGCATCATATTCACAATAATCAAAAATCTGTGGGACACTGGGAACGCAATCCTAAGAACTTAGTTGGAGGAATCATGAGACTTACTATCAAACTATATTGTAAGGCCATAGTAATCAAAACAACATGGTAGTGGCATAAAAACAAACACATACATCAATGGAACAGAATAGAGAGCCTAAAAATAAACCCACACATTTATAGGCAAGTAATATTTGACAAAGGAAGCAAGCTCATACAATGGACTAAAGTCAGTTTATTCAATAAATGGTGTTAGAAAATTGGACAGACATATGTAGAAAAATGAAACTAGACCACTTTATTACACCACACACAAGAACAACTCAAAATGGATTAAAGACTTAAATGTTAGACTCAAACCATACAAATCACAGAAGAAAACATAGTCAGCAAAATCTTGGACATTGCTCAGAGCAGTATTTTATCAGATATATCTCCCCAGGCAAGGGAAACAAAAGAAAAAATAAACAAGTGGATTACATCAAAGTTTTGACACAACAAAGAAAATCATCAACAAAATAAAAACACAATCCACAGAATGGGAGAATATATTTTCCAATACATCTTATAAGAGGTTAATATCCAAAATTTATAAAGTACTTATAAAACTCAACACCAAAACAACAAACAACCCAATTAAAAAATAGGCAAAGAACCTGAATAGACATTTCTCCAAAGAGGACATACAGATGGCCAGTAGACATTTGAAAAGATGCTCAACATCATTAATCATCAGAGAAATGAGAATTAAAACCATAAGGAGTTACGATCTCACACCTGTCAGAATGGCAATCATCAATAAATCAACAAACAACTAGTGCTGGTGATGATGTGGAGAAAGGGGAACCATTATTGCTCTGTTGGTGGGAGTGCAGATTGGTGCAACCACTGTGCAAAGCAGTATGGAGATACCTCAAAAAATTAAAAATGGATCTGACTTTTGACTCAGTGATCCCACTTCTGGGAATATATCTGAAGGAACCCAAAACACTAACTCAAAAGAACTTAAGCATCCCTATGTTCATTACAGCATTATTCACAATCACCAAGATATAGAAGCAACCCAAGTGTCCATCAATAGGTGAGTGGATAAAACAACTATGGGACATTTACACAATGGAATACTACTGGGCTATAAAAAAGGAGAACATTTTACCCTCTGTGACAGCATGGATGGACCTGGGGAACATTATGCTAAGTGAATGGAATATACATATTCATATATGTGGAATATAATGAACAAAGTGGCCTAACAAGGAAAGTGGGGACAGACTCATAGACAGAGAGCATATGACAGCTAAGGGGGTGGGGAGGAGGTTAGGGGATGGAGGGATTGAGCAAAAAAGGAAAAATGGCTCATATACATGGACAATGGTGCGGTGATTGCTGTGGGAAGGTGGGTATAAGGGACTAAATGATAATGAAAAAAATACAATAAATGTTACATAAAAATACAGCAAAAACACTAAAAGGCATTGAAATTGATGAGTTCAAAAACGGTTTTGAGCTGTGTGGAAAATATATCTCCATCGATATATTGCATCAAATGGTGAGTACTTTGAAGGTGACTGAAGTTTAAACATATAAGAATAAATACACAATGTTTTATAAATAAATTTCATTTGAGGAGCATCCCCCCTCATACACTTGTCTCTAAAGCATTGCAAATGGCTTTTGAATGAAGACTTATATATGTACCATTTACTTATTGATTTGCTCAATTTTGACTCAAAAGCAAACCTTATTTGAGTGGATCACAATGTCCATTCTTTCTTGTTTTCTGCTTCTACTTTTTTCACATGGTCATGGATAGAGTCATTGGAAGAAAGGAGGAAATGGGAAATGAAGGTGGTAAAACACTTTGCAATTTTCCAAGTCTAGGTATTATCTAAGAGATGTACATTTTTTTATTGAAATAGCTTCCCCCATAACAACACACACTCTTATTAGAACTGTATTTTTATAGACAGCGCTCAGAGTTGCTTCACTCGGCATCCTGCATATAGAAGGGGAAAGAAAACAGACAACACACAAAACATGCTCATCACTGTGAGATAAATACACATTAATTTGTCTAGTCTCTTATTTATTTTTTTAGAGAGCCACAGTCCTCCTCGATACTTCCAAATGACTCTGGGACTGACTACATTTGAACCAAGTTATTTGAATTTTGAGCTATGTCTTTAATCAGGCATAGTGCTTTGAATACATTAGTTTAAATAGTAGAGTCAAATGGCTATTGTTTTTTTTTCCATTATGTGAGTAAAGAAATTAATAGGATTTAAGGATAAGCTTGAATGTCTTCTTTTATGTGACCTAGCTAATGTAGTGTCTTATTATCATTGCATTCCTACCAATAAAACATAGTGTTTTCCAATGAGTTAAAACAATAGCTATATAAATACAAAACATATTACTCATGTCTGCTGTGTATTATTTGGCCATTATTAATATTAATCATCTTTGCTTTCTTGCAGGAGGCTTAATGTCCCATACACTCTACAATCAAAACTGTCAAGAATTATAACACTACTCTATGTGATCTCTATAAAAAGAGATATAAATGCCAATCAAAAGGGCCATTGGTTGCTTCATTTATATTCAAAGTGCTTCTGCCCATAAATTACATTAATAGCTTATATTCTCCTTACCTAGTTTAGAAGGAGCTCAAAGCATGTTTAGTCCTCTCATTCTTGTAACCTCTTCTAGAGGAGGAAGAAACTGTGGGCCTGGTGCCCCCTTTGCCCCACACCCTGACCCCCTGCCAACATGGAAAACAGCCACCCTCTGCCTCTCTCCTAGACGTTCCCAGATTCAGCGTCCTGATATAAGAGGGAGCAATGCGGACCCTGTGTGCTGCTGAATTGCCTTCAGCAGCACATCTAAGTTGCCATTATAATCTTGTGCACCAAGTTGAAGATATCTGGGGCCATGGCTTTTGTTTCTCTTTATTTTGACAGGAGAAAAATGTTTGCCAATTATATACATTGAAGTGTCATCATAAATTCATTTAAAAACGGACTAATTTTGAAACTCTGAAACAATATATGTGATGATGGTTTCCAAGGCATTCCAGCCTGATGCCAACTTGTATTCTTTAGTTACTAATATTTAAGTGAAATTCAAGAACGCAGCCAATTTAGAGCACCCTGTATTAATCCATTTTGAAATGTCACTACTTTACTCTGAACACCTCTGGAGAATAAACTAACAAGCACAAGGTGGTGACTATCTGTGTGAAGAGCAAAGCTGAAACCAGAGGTCATTCCTCCAGGGCAGCAGCATTGCCCAATCAACTACATGATAATGTTTAAAGTAATTGTCTTCTTGCTTTCTTCCCATTTCCTAAGACATCTGGATTGCGACCATTGAAGCAGACTGGGGGAAAGCCATCCTCTGATTGGCTTACAGGTCAACCCCTTCAGATGACAAACATGGAAAGAGCATAAAGCGGGCACTGAGATGTTTACCGTCAGAGCTGTGCCTCGTCTCCTGGGCATCCCCTGTGATTTTTCCTCTTTCTGTTCCCATAACTCCTGGCTCTAATTAGAGGCAGGGGCAGCATTGTTAGAGCAGAATTTAATATCCGTATTGGCTGGCACTGTCACTTTGTAGATGAGGAGAGGGGATGCATTGTGAATAAGTGACTGTGAGTGGAATGCTACTGGTTTATTGTTATTTTTTTCCATTGAGAAAGTTTAAAACCACTATATTTATTTAGTTAGTTCACTAATTAAATTATCAGAGAGTGTTTATATGCCTGGCACTGAAGTCAGGACCTAAGGACCAAAGTAAATGAGAACAAATGGTCACTGTGATATCTTAAATCTTCTGAGGGCAGATGCTCATTAATTTACTCAAACAAAAATTTATTAAGTCCATGCTATGTGCCAGCCACTCTTCTAGCTCTGCAGAAACAGCAGTGAATAAAACAGACAAAATGCCTTCCCTTAATAGACACAATTTATGAAGGGAATTGTAAAACAAAACCAGAAAAAATAAGTAAAATAAATAGTATGTTAATAGTGTCAATTCTATAGAGAAAACGAAAGCAGGAAAGGAATAGGAAGTGGGGTGAATTTTCACTTTGCACAGAACACCCAGGGAAGACCTTGAAGAGAAGGAAATAAATATTTGGGTAAAGAACCGAAGCTGTTGAGGGTGTGAGCCAAGTGCATCTTCAAGGAAAGTGCATTCCAGACAGAAAGCAAAGGCCAAGCCCTAGGAGGGAACATGCCCGCTGTGATGCAAGAACAGTCATAGATTTTATATTCCAAAAATGGCCACCACAGTATTTCCCCTGCCATATGAACTTCCAGAGCCTTGCCATCCCCTGGCCTGTATTAGGAAGTGGAATCTATGTGTCATCCTCTTGAACCTGAACAGGCCTTTGTGATTACCCCAACTTGTGGAGCATGGCAAGTATGACAGAAGTGACACCAGGTAACTTGCAGAGAGGCAGTACAGCCTCTGCTCCACTCTCTCCCTTAGAATGCTTGCCTTTGGAACTTGGACACCATGCTGTGAGAAGGCCAGGCCACACGAGTCCCAGGTGGAAGGGCGCGGAGGCTGAGCTTGCAGGTGACAGCCAGCAGCTGTGTGAAAGAGCAGTCTTAGAGGCAGATCCTCCCGCCCCCAGCTGAGCCCTGTCAAATGATGCCATGTACAGAAGCAATGAGTCTTCTCCACTGACCCCTGATCAAACTGCAGAGCAAAATAAATGATTGCTGTGTGTTTTTTAAC
Source organism: Micronycteris hirsuta (assembly GCA_004026765.1). Taxonomy (NCBI): domain Eukaryota; kingdom Metazoa; phylum Chordata; class Mammalia; order Chiroptera; family Phyllostomidae; genus Micronycteris; species Micronycteris hirsuta. Next base: position 29,523 of record PVJI01016611.1, on the reverse strand, counting down.
CACTCTTTGGGGATAGTCATAGATAAGGCTAGGTAACCAAAACAAGTGAGGAAAGCATTGTCGTCGGAACTAGTTGGATTAGGAGACAGTGGGAAGACAGGTGGCAGGACAAGATCTTCGAGGATTTTATGGACCATCACAAAGCCTTTGTCTTTCACTCAAATGGGAAAGCCGCTGGACTTCGTGTCAGAGCCGGTCACTCTCTGGGTCCTGGGCGTCATCAAGAAGACAGCCTCCAGAGGACACACATCTCCTAAACACCCTCCAGCAGAGATTCCCCCCCTGGCCCCCCCCCCCCCCCCCCCACCAAGAGAGAGGCCTTCCTTCTTCTTCCCACAGGCAACATTTTGCATTTGTGGTGACAAACTCACTCACAGACTGATCTGATGAACCAGTTTCCCATCACAAAATTGTAGTATTTGCCTCTGCGGTGAGCACTAGTCCTCAGGATGCCAAGAGAATGTCGGCGGCTGCCACCTCGTTACTGAGAGACATCAATCTCCATGCATCTGTAGCGTTTAGGCAGCTTAGACCTAGAAGTGACCAAGTGGGTAAGAGAAAGGGTGCTTTCCATGCAGGCCTCTGCACTTTGTTTCCATTTGGGTTAATGAGCCTTTAGTTTGCTGACTTTGAGGGGCTGCAGCCTGGCCCATCTGTCATGGAGACATTTGCTTCATTGTCTGGGGCAACGGCATTTGCTATCCCAGACACAGCATGTTCTCAATGTGGAGAGGCTCAAAGGATGAGCGTCACAAAAATCCATCCTTGCTGATGTTTCAAGAAGGTTAACACACCAATATGAGGAGCAATATCTGCCTCATTTCGGGGAGAAGTTTATAAAAGTGTTTGGTTTGGAAGTTTGTCAAGTTGGACAGTTTCCAAAAAATGGGGCAAGGCAAAGCTCCGTGATGATGATGGCTAAGGTGAGTCTGGAGGGAATAAGGCCACTGCTCTTGAGTCACAGAGGGTAGCGTTCTGTCTGCCCTGGGGACAATGCCAAGGGCTCTTTATTGAGGTCTAGGCTTAGCCTGAACAAGCATTCTATTACTCAGATGTTCAGTTTGAACTAATAACAGTGATAAACTTCCAAATGTTACATCATGTTCCAGCAGATTCAAAGGGAACATTTGGGTAGGTGGATAAGCAAGTAGGATTCAACAAAATGCCCTTTAGATTGGGCCCAGTCAGGAAGAACTAAACACTCCTGTCCTTGTTTTGTTTTGTTTTCTGTTGCTTTAACAAACCCAGGTGCACAGATAGGATGGCTGTGTGATGAACAATGTACTGTGGGCAGATCTTACGGAGTTGCCTTGAGAGAATCTCAGTGTTCCCGACCACGTCGTGACGAAGGCAAGCAGCGCTGGCAGCAGACAAACAGAAGAACAATGGCATACTTTTTTATTTTGGATTTGTTCTCATAAATTTAAATTCATGTCATGCCATCAAATGGATGTTTCTTAAGAGAATGCAGTCAAAGAAAATAAGAGCCAGAAGGTTCCTTCAACATAGTCTTCTCATTTCACGGATAAGGACTCTGAGGCGCAGAACAGTTAAATGCTGGCGCAATGTTGGGGTCCAATAACCATACAGTTTACATTCTAGAATTAGGACCTTGGGAATTATTTATTGCAGTTGCTGATACACAAGCCAGTTACTCCAACACCCCAGCTTCAGTGCCTCGTATACAAAAGTCACTCAGTAAAGACAGTCTCCCCACACAAGCCTGAAAGACCTCTGATGGCAGGGCTGGGTCTTGTTTATATTTAATTCCACAGTGCCTGGTAAACTGTCTTCTATATAATAGGAACTCATTAAAAATTTTAATATATTTATTAATTTTAAAGAAAGAGGAAGGAAGAGAGAGGAGGAAAAAACCATGGATGTGAGAAACATCGATTGGTTGCATCCCATGTACATATACCCCAACCGGGGATTGAACCTGCAACCTAGGTATGTGCTCTGATTGAATATTGAACCCCCAACCTTTTGGGGTATGGGACAATGCTCCAATCAACTTAGCCACAGAGACCAAGGAAATAGGGACTCATTTTAAACAGGTAAGTGGACAAATGTTGGATAACACACACATTGAAATGTTAACATTTTTTTTGTTTCTTATAGTTGAAACGCCAATGTATTAAAGTATTTATTGATTGCCTATTCTTTTCCATTCATTCAGCAGATGTTTTTGAGCATTTTCTGTGTGCTAAATGCTGTGGGTACAGTAATGAGCAAAGCAAATGGACTCCCTGGCTTCATGGAACTGACATGTCCGTGACCGCCCAGCTATAGCCGAGCAGTCAGAATATTTCACCAGGCTTGACCCAGACTCACAGGCCAATCAGATGAGGCAAGGTGACATACCTCGAAGAGCCAAGCAGTTATTTAAGACAGAATGGTGTCAATTGGTTCAGATAATAAGTTACATGGCCGTTCAGGGGATGAAAGAATTGGTGCGGCCAAAACAGTCTTAGGCGGCATTAAGCAGTATTGAGCAGTTTCTTGAGAACATAGTAGAATTTTAACAATCAGAGAAGGGAGGAGGAGGGTATTCTCCAAGGGAGCTGGAGTAACAGAGAAGAGCAGCAGGATCATGAAATAAGGGGCCAGGAATGATTCCAATCAAGCCAGACTTCAGGCCAGAGTGAGGTTAAGCAGAAAAGGTAGGGTCAAATGGTGAAGGTACCAATTAAGAAAAAGGCCAAAGATAAAACAATGTTTTTAATATTTACTTTGACTTTCCTCGAGAGTGAATGATGGGTCATCTGCCCATGTATAATCTGTTCCAATGTGTTTTTGTTCCAATGGAAGGTATATGGGACTTAATACCCCACTACCCTTCTGTCTTCTTTAGAGCAACACTTTTTCAGGTAAGGAAGCCTACAGAAATATGACAAGGTTCTTCTGATAGGAATTGTTAAAATCTTAGAGATTAAACACCCCTACTCACTTTCTTAGTCTATATTCCAGATCTTAATACTTCACAATTTATATTCCATAGTAAATACTTTAGCAAATGAATCTCAAGTATGTGCTTTCACTTGTCCATCTATCTGTTGATCTACTCTCTGTAAACTGAGTCCAGAGCACAAATATAATAAAAGTGAATTAGACTTTTAAAACTAGGGATAGGTATATATTGTATGTTTAGGCCACCTTATAAGCCAAAACTCAAATGTTGCTCATAATGAAGAAGTGTGAAGAAGTACGAGAAGAGGAAACATGAAAAATCTGTGAATAAAATATCTAGTAGTCTTAAATTAACTACTTTGACAAGTCACTTGTCCTAACAAAAGTTAGAGATTAGAACTAACTGGAATATTGAATGCATTTGTGGCCTCAATTATTGGCCTCTCTCTATCAACTCCCTTCCCCCCTCCCATACTGGATGGTCCTCTAACTTTGGAGTCCCTTCCTGTACTGAGTCTGTGACTCGCTTTGGCCAACAGAGTGTGGTGGAAGGAGACCCTACCAGTTCTGAGCCTAGAACTCAAGAGATTTTGCATGTTTCTACTTTATTTCTTAGAATCTGCCAAGTCACCGTCTGAACATGCTGGGCCAGCTTGGAGGATGAGAGACCACATGAGACACAAACTAATCGTCTTAGCCCCGCCCAGCTGAGATCAGTCGGTTAATAGCCAGCTGAAACCCAACCGAAGGAGAACCTAGCCAAGATTAGCAGAACCACCTACCCAAGACACAGCTGACCCCCAAATGTGTGAGTAAGCCCAGCCTAGACCAGAGTTGCCGTCCAATGACCCTCACACTTAAGGGTAATACTAATTGCTTGCTCTTTTAATCCACTGAGCTTTGGGTAGATTATTGATTAATATCAGCTTTCTGATGGAGATCAGATCCTGGTTTTACACTATAATTTCCTGTGAGTTTTAAAATATATCATTGCTTGACCCTTTATCACTATGCTGAGATTCTGTTTAATCTACCTAGGTATTTTTGTTTTGTTTTCTTTAAATTTCCTAGGTTTCTAATGTGCAGCCAGAGTTAAAACATCCTGGCCAAAGCCACCCTCCACCACACCCCTGACTTTTCCAAATATTAAAACTCAAGGTGGGTGTGTTATTTTTAGTATTTAGCTAATTATTAATAAAAGAATGAGAGCAAAGGGATTTGATACTGAGCTTAGTACAGTGGTGAGCATAGGCCTGTTTGCTTCACCAGGAAGTTACAGCTTCATACCTCAGAGGATAGCATTTCTCTACTAAAGGGAATAACATTCCCCCCTCCCATACTGGATTGCTTGGGGATGCAGGGGGAGGTGCTGGATGGCAGTGGAGGCCTGTCAGTCTAACCAGGATGTTTAAACCTATCAAAGACCTGTGAAAGTTCGGGAAGTTTTTTTAAAAAAACACCTGGTCCATCCATATCTAAGCTAATAGAATCCCAGGGGAAAACAGAAGCGCGCGTGCGCTCTCTCTCTCTGTCTGTCTTTTTCTCCTGACAACTCACACTCAATGGTGCACTCACCTGTTCTCTCCATGGACATGTGGCCCTAGCAGCAGCATGGTCCATGGCCGTGTGGACCCCACACACAGGCCTCAGGAGGGAGGCTGAATACCACAGCACAGCAATGGACAGCGACTGAAAACACACACTAAGCTAGCCAGATTCTGGACTGGACTGGACTTTAATGTGGATCAAAATCTCTGGGCAGTGGCTTTTATTCTGGCCCTACTGAAGACATCGTACCTTTTTCGCAGTGAGAAGGATGGAATTGGGACATAGGGAAGTCAAGAGGAGAATCCCCTTAATTTTACATCATCAATAAAGTGTATCACAGGATCCCATCCTCCCATGCGAGTCTTAGGAAATTGCTTTCCTTGACACACTGCAAGAATTCCACTTCTACCAGAAACAGCTGGGGCATTTGCTGTCTTAGATCTGGCTAATACTAAACTGTGTTTGCTCTTGCACATGCATCACTGAGAAGAACAAGATGACTCTGTCTTCTTACATGCAAAGCAATCCTCTAAATGTTCACGTGTTTGTCCAGGCAATAGAACATTGATTTCTGTGCCAAAAATCAATATGCAAACTTATTACTTACGGTATGAGTGAGTGAACCTGTTCCCCAAAGCCCCTCTATTTTCCTCCCCTATGCTGGCTGTAACAGATATAAGACCTTTTGCTAGTTAATATTTACTTTAGTGTATGAATCTAGCAAAACCAAGCATAAAGGGGATAGAGGAGAAATAGATCATTGGAAGTGGGGGAGGGAACTCCAGAAGAGGTTCCATTATTTTCACAGTCTAATTAGTATGTGTCAGAGAATTGGTTTATGAGAATGAATGACCGACTAAGAGGGGAAGCTTAAAAAAGAGCATTTTACTTGACAGTCAGGAGATCTGTGTGGTGAATGACACAGTGACTTGTTCCAGCCCCCTTTCCTGGGCAGGTAGACCCCTCCCCTGTCTGTCAGTGTCGGCTGCCAGTGGCTCACACTTGCCTGCTTTGCCAGAGAATTATTTTCAGCAGATACAAGCCACCAGCCTGGAAATACCTGGAAGGTTATGCCCTCCCTGACCCTACCTGAAGGCAACCTGAAGCTGGCTGATGGCTGGTGGACACAGGGTACAAAAGCCTGGCCTCTTTCCCTCAGACAGAACAACGCTTTGATGCCATTCACATTCTCAAACTCCCGATGGGATCAGGCTGAGACCCCGCTGCAGCTTCCCTGGCCCTACCCTGCTTCTCTCCTTTGCTTGGCTCCTGAGAGCTCCCCTTCAATGAATCGCCCGCACCAGAACTTCCATCTTAGGCTCAGTTTCCAGGAAACCCAACCTAAGAACGTTTGCTGTCCAGAAAAAGTTCTAGCCGCCCATCAGAGGCCCTGTCAGCATATCACCCTTTCCTCTTCCCTCCACTGGCTCTGAGGAAGAGGCACTCCCTTTCTGCAACGTTATTCGCTTACCCTCACTCTAAACGCAGCGTCTCAGATCACTGGGATTGCTGCTGCACCACATTTTTCCTCAGCATCTTTAAAGTCTCTTTTCCTACTAGCCCTTCTTTTGACTTCATGCATCTCAGGTAAGTTTCATCTCAGGCAGGACCCGAATAAACTCTCTGCCTCCGACTTCACTCCTTTCTAGAAAGCACTCAAGGTCAAAATTGAGCCCTAATTCCTTCAGAAAACTTACTCCCCAACTCCAGTCCACACAGATCTCTTTTATATTCTTAACATCTACTCATGCAATTTAGCCCTGAAAGAAATCCATATGTGCTGTCATTATTCACAAGAATTTTCTTCACCATTTGTTTTATTCATTTGTCTTGTCTCTCCTGCAAAATATCAGACACCTACGGATAGACTGAATCTTTCTTAAAATTTTGTATTTCATGGTACCTATCTATAGCTACATATAACTGATTAGTGAAAGAGAAAAGTCAACAGTTACACTTAGGTTTCAGAGTGCAAGGGGTATACAATCTAACCTTGTTGTCAGAGAACCAAAAAAAAAAAAAGATTAATTAAGTGGTTCAGATTTGCCATTTCAGGATATCACATCTTAACAATTATATTCTATATGATAATTACCCAATAGACTGCAATACTGAATGCCAGTATCTTAGTTAATTGTAAAGGTAGATACATTTCCCCCTTTGCAAAATCTGCTGCTGTTTCACATAATGACTTCAACTGTAATGCAAATGAAGTTGGACAAATCAACTCTTAGCCCTTAGCCAATTAAGTTTGTCAATATAGAATGTAAACAGGGCTAGAGACTAGAAGTGAATACTACAGTTTTATTCCAATATTATACCTCTTAATTAAATTTAAAATATTTTGCAATTACCACAAGCTAAATGACTTTTCTATACCTTGTACCATATACCAAAGCATAAAGATCTTTTCTACACCATGTGCTATATTTATGCAAAATGATTTTGCAAGAAATGAAATGTACAAATGTGGCCAGTGTATATAATGGAGGCTTTAAATTCCTCCCTCTCAAAATGTTCATGCTATAGACTTAAAATGATGGCATTTAAATCCCAATGAACATCCTTACCTTGGCCTTAAATGTATTTCTCAGAAATGAAGACACACCACACTAATAAAAAAGTAAAACTGTAACTGAGATGTACTTATGTGAAGGTTAGTTTTCCACCAGGAATCGCAACTCTGGAAAACAGCAGACATAGCCAAGCAATCCAGAGTCTCGTTTACTAAGAGAAAGAAAGAAATAGGAAGGAAGGAAGGAAGGAAGGAAGGAAGGAAGGAAGGAAGGAAGGAAGGAAGGAAGGGAGGGAGGGAAGGAGGGAGGGGAGAAGGGGTCACTCTGAGTCACTGAAATAGTTGTGATAAAGGACAAATGCTGAGCATCATGGTTTCACAGATGGACCCTCAGTTCAGCACCCTCAGCTTGTTGATGTATTTTGCACATAGTTGTTACACACTTGGTTATCTAACTTGCCATCCCAGGTGATGAAAGTCAACACTTCATTAAGGCAGAAGAGCTGCAGGAGACTAGCTAACACCTACAAAGTCATAACTGGAAACTGAAGAAAGAAACAGATAATCACTGCATGGCACAAAGCGTGGTATCTGCTATGGTGTTCACAAAGCATCAAAAAAAGACACATGTAGTGCTCAGTCTTTGTTTATCAAAGCATAGAAATGGCTAATATGTTTCAAGAGACTCTCAGCAAACATTTCTAAAATCTTTCATGACTTAAAAGTTTTAGAAATTTAAATTTTCATGAATGTTTATAGTTGCCTTGATTCCATGAATCGGTCTCCATTTCAGGTACTCTGACCTCGGTCCTCAACAACTAAAGAAATGTCACCCAGATGCCCCAGACTATTAGATCATTTTTTTTTTTTTTTACTTGGAAGGTAGGATGACCATAATTATTAAAAAGAACGTATTACTCCAGGGCGGGAGGAAGGGCACCAAGAAGTGCAATATAAGAAAGACTAAGATCACCAAGAGTGACCAGTCAGTCCATAGGGTGACATATGGGACTCAGAAGTAGGTGGGCAGGGATGAGAAAATAAAGGAAGAAATATACCCTTATCCCAACTTACCCCAAGAATGTTCTGTCTAAATTGAACTAGAGTACTTCAGGACTCCTTTATACATCTAAATTGTCGCAGTCTCTAAAATAATTCAACTCTCCTCTCTATCCTTCCATGACCCATGAGTGGCAACCATGTTTTGGTGAGAAAGAAGGAAATTGGCTGAGGACATAACACCTCTAAAGACACAAAGGCATGGGAGTGCTTGGAGAGCTGTAGCTGTACCAGGTGGTGGTGTAGCTGTACCAGGGAGTGGGGCAGGAACAGGAGAAGGCTTCCAGAGCTAGCGGCAGATGTGTGCGTGGTATGAGGTGACTATGAGAGTCCAATTAGGTGGGATCTGCTGGATTTGGTACCCAGTGGAACGAAAAAACAAAAACGGATAAGACTCTTGAACGAGTGGACTTTGAGGCCTCAAGCTTGGCTGCCTGGGATAAAGAAGGCACTGTCAGTGGGCACAGGAAGGTAAGATGGGTGGAAATGGTGAGGGCTGTCTTACACCTGAAACTCCGGCAGGCCAGCCAGGAGAACCCTACAGAAAGGAGTTGGAAACATCAAATTTGAGCTTTTGAGAAAGACCAAGATGTGGCATTATCTACTTAGATATGGTCATTTGGGTTCCAGAGCAGTGCCACTTCAAGTGTGGTCCACGAAGCAGTAGCATCATCGGGAAGAATATTAGAAGTTCACCGACTAGATCTCCACCCCAGATCTACCGAGTCAGAATCTCTGAAGTGGAGTGCAAAGTCTGTATTTTAATAAACTTTCCTGATGATTTTATGGGCACTAAAGTTTGAGAAGCACTGGGCTAGAGGGCAGATAAGATCATGGAAGAAGGAAGTATATACCCCAAAGAAAAGTTTACACACTGGTTACTTCCTTCAGAAGTTGAAAAGCACAATGAAAACAATGCCACAAAAAGACTCTCAAAAGAGTATGAAAAAAAATGTGCTATACTTCAGTGTAAATATCAAGGAAAGATATACTCTTGTGCCCTTATTTTAAGCTCCCTGATAAATTGTTAAATTCTTCCAGTGGTGGGACCAGTTAGGGATTCAGGTGAGAGTTAGAGGCAGTAGCTCTAAGAATAGTCTCTTACTTATTGTTGACAAATCACGACTGTCCTATACAAAATAGGACTTTTGTCACCTGTGGATAAAATACACACACGAATGGCGGCAATATTCTAGCAGAGTGGCAGGTCCTTTTGGTTGCATTTTGACTCTTATGCTAGAAACGTGTCTTTTATCCGACACTCAAACAGCTAAATCATTCATGTAAGAAGCCACACCACAGTAAACACCGAAAATCCGCAGTGAGTCCCAGAAGGAATAAGCAAAAGAGCTCACTGGTGTTCCTTACCTGTAATTTATCCATTTTACTACTTCTCATACAAATATTGAATTAGAGTGTTTTAATAACTTTCCTCCAGCAAATGAATTCTCTCCAATATAGACTAATAACAGGCACAGAACGAGTTGTCGGTGGTCCCTGATGCTGAGAGAAAATCACTTCCGACCATTAGAGCTCGGTAATGACAGCATTGAGGTTACACCCCATCATCAAAGCCATCACAAAATCATCCAGAAAGTACCTATTTTCACGAAGCACTGAACTAGGCTTATAATCCTGGATGCAGGTGTCTGGCTCTCATGCAAGGCAGTGGCTGGCATCCTTGTGCAGAGCAACTGCTTTTCTAAACTGACGTGGGTAAAGGATATGTCACTAGGGTGGGAGGCCACTCCCAGTCTATTTTTACTCCACCACAGAAACTTGTAAGTTCTATTTCGAGGACTAAAGAGGTCTTTGTTCAGTGAGCATGTTCCTTCTAGCAGCCTCTGTGCTCACTGGCTCGATAGCAGAGCTAGAAAAACCGGGGTTGGTGAAATCCCCATTCAAGTGTGTAGAACGTTGGCTCTAATAACTAAGGGAATAAATAGTGGACATATATATTTGAAATGTATACAAAAATGGTATACTGATCAATACACTCTCTGGTTATTTACCTTCTTCCCCACAAAACACTACCCTTTTTCCTACCTTGTTCCTACACAACACAAAGGAAGTATAAAATTAGGGTCCAGAAATAATCAAAATTAAAATACAAAATTTTACATATGCAAAAACGTCTATAGTGGAATGCTGGGATGGCGAGGTCAGGGGCCAGAGAGACCTGGTTTGCAATCCCGACTGACACTCCCTGTGTGACCTTCACTAAGTCACATATGCACAGAAGCCTACATTTCCTAATCTAAAAAAGGGAATAAAAATCTGATCTCCCAACAGGAGCATTTTATGAATTACACGAGATGATGGTGGGAAAATAGAGACAACTGTATTCGAACAATTAAAAAAAAGATAAAAATAAATAAATGAGATGATGTATATACAGGTATATATTTAGTATTCAATAAATGATAAATTTCTATTATTGTCTAGCACAGGTTCCATATGTTACTACACAGATGGCAAAGTGAAAAGCATGGCCCTGGATTCAAATCCTGCCTCTACTGCTTTTTAGCCAGGATTTCTTGATTAAGTCATCTCTCAAGTTCTCCTCTTTTTCACTAGCTAAATGAAGAGGGTGGGTTATAATGTGCTTAAATGCCTTTTATATTAAACATTTCATATATCCATATACTTTTACTAATTTCTCTGAGACTTTCCTGCCTTCAAAAGTAATAATAAAGCTGTTATGTAAATTACATAAAGGGATTTTATAGATATATCTCCATTATTCTGAGTTTTTAAAATAAGCTGTTTTATTGAAATAAGACATTCAAACAGAAAAATGACAAATTAAAATTCTGTAGTTTGGATGGTTACTGGTGAGATCACCATCCAAGTTGAAGGCCAGGTCCTGACCAGCAACCCAGAACCTCAGACCCTTATGTTCTCCTTTATTTGTATAGAGAATACCTGTTAAGTACGCACAAGAAGCTGTTAACCTACAAGTTTTGTTTCTAACTAATATGACAATAAAAACTAAGTTTGAAGAAGAGCCAATTATATAAAAAGCACTCTGGATGGGAAAAATAAAAAGATGGATCAAGATAAGTAATTTTCACATTGAAACCTGCTACAAAAGTACGAAGCTAGGATCTATGATCCTGTTATGCTCATACTAACTTGGCCATGTAGAAAAAAGTCAAAGGCAAAATACCATTCAGAATAAGCCCCATTTCTTTAAATGACTGTCAGCACTGCTGGCTTCATGAGGTTTCTCCCCTGAGCCCTAAGCTGCTTGCATTTTTGCAGTTTTCTTCTCAGATTTGCAGCTTTTTCCCCTGGCTGTTAGTGGAAAGATTTTCTACGCAGGCAGACCTGCGTGCATTTAGATATGTCAGTCAGCACACTGAAATAGAGCTTCCTTTCTGTCTGCATCATTATATTTTCAACATACCTATATGCTCCATTCCAAAGAATGGTTTTCAATGTATGCATACTTTTCCCACGATCATATACTAGCTTTAAACGTAAATAGGCTCCATTAAAGTCACATAATATTCTCCCAAGTTTGATATCTAGAACCATGTATAAGAAAAATGTATATCAGAAAATGCAAACTTTTCCTTTAGCCTAAAAAAAATTGTTTTTAAATGAGAAACTTTTAGATGCTATTGACAATTGAGCAAAAGTAAATACATAAATAAGGGTTCTCTGAGAATGCTATTTTTTTTAATTGGGGGGAGAGAAGGTAAAATATCTTTGACTTTGTTTATCTTGTTTAATCCCACTGCCCCTGCTGCCAGAGCTATAGAATAAAGAGGAGATGGAAGAAGAGAAAGGGGAGGAAGAGGAGGAGGAAGAGCAAATGGGGATGTGAGCAGGGGCTAGTGCAGGAGTTACATGGGTTCATGGGCTTCAAGAGTGCACTGGCCATGGTAGAGAGAAACGTTATCCAATACGTTTCCATTCCTCCTGATTCCCACCACCCCCTGGATCAACCTCCCCCGCATTGAGGCTGGCTGAGGACTCCATTGCTGAGGGTTGGAGCTGAACCCAAGGAAGAGGAAAGGACTCAGCGCTCAGATCCTGTTTCCAAAGTTGCCTGAGGAAGCCCATTTTAGGGAGAGAAAAGAGTAGCTGTTAAAACCAAAGCTTTCATTTGCAAAACCAGAAAGGTTAAAAAGAAAGCTTGGAGGGTTCAAAGTCGAAAAGGAGTATTTTTATTTTTGTTTGTTTGGCTAACTGAAAATCATACAGAAGGAAAGCTTCAGGACAGGGAGTGACTTGGGGCATTTCCTGAACCACGAGTTCTGAAAGGAGCCTTCCTGGACTGGGGCTGGGCTGGGGAGAACCTGAGGCAATTTGTCAGCAGAGGATACGCAAGTGGGGTCCCATCTGGAAGTCGCAGGAGAATTTTCTGAGACCTCACCTTCTGTAGGGCAGCCTCATGGGTGGCAGGCAGGCCCTGTTTAAGCAAAGATCATTATCTACCATCTCAACCTACCCCACTTGCCACTACCTGTGGTGCAGGAAGATCCAGAAAGCCCTGAGAGAATGGATTGAGAGTCTGACACTCAACCAAGTACAGAAGGCAGAACTTCCAACTGGAAGCCACAGCCCAGGACCACAGAAATGAGAGGTAAATACCAGAGTGTATCCAATGGCCAGGGTTGATGTGAATGGAGATAAAGGCAGTCCTCCCCCCACCCCCCCAAAAAAAGAAAGCAGAGAAGACTAAAAGATAAGCATGTACTTCATCTCTTCCTCTTATTCCAGATGGAAATCCTCTGAACCCAGCTGTCCTGTTTGGAAAGGAGGGGAGGAAGGACACCCAGAGAGATGGAGAATCGCCCTGCTTAGAAGGCTTGGAAGTCTGAGTCACCCTGAATGTTTACCTCGAGAGGTTACATTTTAAACCAGAGGAGCTGAACTGCCTTTAAAGGAGGGCTGACGAGCAAGCTGAGTTTAGTTACTGATGAAATGAGATGTGCCTCTGCATATCTGCATCCTAATGTGTCTGCACCACAGTAGCTTTAAGAGCCTTTAAGTTTCTAGGGGAAAGTACCACTTCTTCATAGCCCCACCTGCCTAGGAAAGGCAGGCCCTGGGTGGGGAGGCAAGAAGGTTCAGTGGTTGTAACAAAGCCGTCTTGACAGTCTAATCAGCCCTCCAGCAAGGGGAGGGGCCGGTCCTGATAGAAACGGAAGAGCGCCCTCCCGACTGGCAGCCACTGGTCCTGTCGCCCCCCATCCTCATTCAAACAACTGAAAATGTTCAGGGGGCTCCTCTCCCAAGTCACCTGAAGACTTCTACAAACTTAATTTTGTAATTTGTAGGTCAATATTTGGATTTTTTGCAGCCTGAGCTCTGAAGCTGATTACACAGCATAACTTTGCCCTTTTGGGCTTCAAAACTGCCTGCAGAGCAGGCAGGCCCCTAGTGCTGATCGTACTATTTGATAAATTGTACTCCTTGCAACATTGTTAAATAATACTCCCTCTACTGAGATGGTGTGACCAAAGACAGCCTTTTTTATTGTATAGGCTGGGGTTGAAACCAGGATGTTGATAAATGCTTAATCATGCATTACTCATTGTTCTCGCCTCACAGCTGCACCTGTTGATCACGGAGTCAGCCAACCACAGAAAGACCAGTTGCCCCCATCGATCAGAAAACAAATGAGAAAGTTTATGGTCCTGTTTCCAATAGCAACCTGTCTTTTTGATCCAAAGCTTGAAACTTTTGCTTTTATAAACACTGCCCTATCCGCTCCATTTTGGAACATATTCTCGGTTCAGACAGAGGGCTGTTTCCTGGTTTGCAAATCATTATCTGAATAAACTCTATTTAAAATTATTTTAAAAAGTTAGCTCCAGACTTTTGTTTACACACACCTGCAACACAATATCCTGCAGAGTCACATCAATTCTACTTTCATTTCACGGGGGATTGAATGGACAAGAAATGACCTGACCCTCCGCACGGCTGATTCACCCTTTCATCTTTTCCCAGAAGAGATTTGAAGCAATTTATGTAGTCTATGGAGCAGCTCCCACTCAAATGGACCTTTGCTGGCTTTTAGAAGTGTTCTTCCCAAGGTGTGGTCAAGCCCAGCAATATCACATGCGAGCTGGTTAGAATGCAAATTATGGAGACCCCACCCAAATCTACTGATCAGAAAACACTAGGGTAGGAATCTGTTGGAACAACTACCCCACTCCCACCTGCAACCTATGCACATTCAGTCTGAGATGCACTTCAGAGACCTGTTGGAGGTTGAAGGTACCTTCTGATATAAGCCTTAATGTCCTCTGGTGCCTAAGCCTCCAGTAACATCCCAGCAGGCCTGCTTCAGGCCTCCAGCAGGAACCTCTGTTCATCTAACAGTCATTGAGGATCTGCCAGACTTCAACTCTAAATTTTCTCTTTGTGGCCCCAAACCTCACTACTATGGCTTAGTGATATGAAGAAATAGAGGAGGCAAAATACGTGGGGCCTTCAATGCAGTCCACTTGCCTAGAATTTTATTCCAGAAAGGGGGTAGCCCACCGAGGCTTAGGAAGCTTATCCAGCTGCCTCTTCCTTATTGCAAACAATATTCCTGTCCACAGGTAATCTCATCCCCTAGCTCACTAGCCCCTCTTGCTATGCAAAGTGTGGTCCATGGACCAGCAGCATCAATATCACCTGGGAGCTTGCCAGAAGTGCAACATCAGACTTCACTGCAGACCTATAGAATCATAGCCAGGAATCCATGAGATTCGTATGCTCATCAAAGTTTGAGCAGCAATAGTCTAGCTTGGTAGTACTAGGTCCAGGCTGCATATGGGAGTCACCTGAGGATATGTCACAAAAGCACTAGGACACTGCAAAGATTTTTATTTAACTCACCTGAGGTGATTCTTGGACATCAGCATTTTTTTTTTCAATTTCCCCAGGTGATCCTAATATGTAGCTTGGTTTGGAGACCTTGTGACCTGGCTAAACCAGCAGACTCAGAATGGTCAGATCTCCCTGATTGAAAATCTGCATGTGACTCAAAGGGGTAAAGAAGGAGGAGAGGTGGATGGAAGTGCCACACACATTACAAATATTAGTTCATTTGATTCTGTGAATAACATTGAGAATGTGCTATCAGTTGATCCTCTTAACCAATAAAGGAAACCAGTTTGAGAGATTAACTTAAACAAGATTCTAAAATTAGCAAATTGTAAAACCAGGATTCAAAAGTCTGAATTGAAAACCTGCATCTTTCCCTGACCAGCGTGGCTCAGTTGGTTGGAATGTTGTCCTATAAACTGAAAGGTCATGGGTTAGATTCCTGGCCGGGGCACATGCTAGGGTTTTTGGTTTGGTCCCCAGTTGGGGCACCTGTGAGAAGCAACTATTCAATGTTTCTCTCTCTCTTTCTCTCCTTCCCATACCCTCTCTCTAAAATCAATGAGCATGTCCTCGGGTGAGGATAAAAAATAAATAAAATAATTTTTAAAAAGAGAAAAGCTATGCCTCGTTTGCTAAACATAGAAACTACGTAACACAAAATTAAACAATATAGAAGCATGCAGTAGGATATCTGTTCTAACACATGGGACTTCCCAGTACACAGGATTCTAAACCAGTTTACTCGATAGTCAAAGAACACAAACCGTCAGACTAAAGGGGCTTCCTTGAACTCTTCATACAAAATTTTCAAGATCTGCATTCTCTCTCCAACCCTCCTTCTCAGACATAGCTCTGGGGGTGCCCTCACCAGTGATGGATGTACAGGCCATGGGCTACAGTACTACTCTGTAGGCAACTTGCAGCGGAAGGAATGCTGAACAGGAAGATTTCTCCGTGCGACCTGGTGATGGGTCTCTCATGTCACCTTCTTGAGCCCCGATTCTCAGAGTTGAGTGTCTCCCTGGGGGCAAAGGGAAGGCTGTATAGTTAGCAAAAACAACTCTACCTCAAATCTGTTTGAAGTCCCATGCCAACTCTTTCACTTGGACTTAACTTCCCCATGCCTCAGATAACTCATCTCTAAAATGGAGAAAACAACCTTGCAACACCACCTCCCTTGTCTGGCTGTGATAAAGACTGTGATGATATATATCGTGGAATACAATGTCGGTGATAGAAATTATTATTATTCACTGACTGAGAATGGCCTTCTGCCCTCTTCTTCCTTCACTAACATTGAAACCTCTGCACCATCGCCATGGACACTTCCTGGCAGCCCCTCTTCCACATGGAGGGACACATCCCAGGCTCACCACGAGCACACCATGGAGCATGTTACCAAAACGGCCTAAGAAACTTAACTGAATGAAGTTGTACGCAGAGTTGCCTCTGCCACTTGACCACAAGCTCCCTGAACACAGGGACGGGCATGTTCCCAATAAACTCCCAGCCCCTAGCCCAGTGCCTGCTTGTACATATCAAGGTTCCAGTAAATAGTTGTAGAATAAATAAACAAAATGTAAACATTTGGGGCTGGCCCTCCAAGAATTGGCTGGTACATTTGCTATACCTCAAAAATTTCACTGTTGGGTCTCTGTAGAACTAAAGTATCACCACTCATCATCTTCTCTGTAGCTCCTTATCTATCCATGGCCCAACAGTCTGGACCCCCACATGCTGTTTTCTGCTTATAACTGAGGTAAGATAAAGTCTCCGGTTCTCTCCCCCAAACTCTCCTGCGAAGGCCTTGGGCAAGCTGACGTCCACCCACCTGATGCAATGGAAGAACATCCGAGGGTATTCTCTGTTGTTCAGAACAATTTCTGCCTCACAGATCACAATGAATACACACAACTTCATTCTCTGAGAAACATTCCTTTGGGTTTCCTTCAAATGATCTATTATTGATAACAAAATGCATGACACACACATATCTCATTTTATCTCCATGCTACCTCAACAGGATAAGTACTTTATATGATTTAAGGATGGGGAAGATACTCCTGGGAGCTTCCCCAAATTTTCTTGTTGTGTTCCTCAAAAAAGAAGCTAAACAATTCCTAGTCACTTTCCCAGCCCTTTCTTGGGAATATGTCACAGTTTTAGCCAATGGAACCTGAAGGGAAGTTTGCTGGCAGAGGGGTAAGAGATAGGGAAAATGTTTTCTCCTTGATGAAAAGAGATGCAAAGAAGAAACAACATTCTTCTTCAGGTGGATGTTGTCCTGCCTACAGGTGATGCCTGGATGGTAGTAACAATCTTGCATCAAGAGGAGAAAGAGCTCAAGAACCAACTGAATATGATAAAGCTAGAGAGCAGAAAAAGAGATGCTTGATGAAGACAGTAGGCTTGTCGCTATGTGGTATAATAAACATTCTCACTGTTTAAGCTACTTTTAGGTGGGTATTAAGTTTAATTATAGCCGAAACATCCCTCAGGGGTGTACAACCTTTGGCATCTCTGGGACACACTGGAGGAAGAATTGTCTTGGGCCACACATTAAATACACAAGCACTAATGAAAACTAGTGAGCAAATAAAAGGTTTTAAGTAAATTTGTAATTTTGTGTTGGACCACATTTATAGCCATCCTGGGCTACATGCAGTCAGTCCATAAGGCCATGGATTGGACACTGGAAGTGGACATGAGAAGCTAATTACCTTGGCTGAGAAGACCACATTGCAATTAGCAAAAGAAAGGAACTAACATAACAGCAGAGGAAAGAAACAAACATTATCAGTGCATCATGAGCAACACACTCTATCAGGAGGAATATATAAAATATATCACTTAATCCTCACCAAAACCCTAGGAGAATTACATAAAATAAAACAGAGAGGGAGGTTAAGTAACTCCCGGTGGTCAAGCAGAAAGTGGCAATTTTGGTAATCCAGCCTAAGCTGGTATGACTCCAGTGTCAGGAGGAATCTTCCGTGCTACATGCGTGCAGAGTCTGTTTCTGTTAGTTCATCCTTAGGTTGTGTGACTGTGTTCCTTAGATATTTTCTGGTGAAATAATCCTGCTAGGAAGAATTAAAGGCATAAGAGGAGGCAATGGTATTCTCAGGAAGATAGGGAGGGTGTGGGGTAACAGAACGATAGTAGAATGCTGAAAGCTACCTGGGAAGACATCAGATTTTATGCAGAGCAGACCCAGATACTCATTGCCCTTTGACTGTAAAATACACACATGCACACACACAATCAATATTTTGCAGTTTTCATTGACTATATGTTAATTGATATAGTTATGGCATAATTAAGGGAAATTTTCACAGATGAATAAGATCTGGTCTTGTCTGGATAATAATATATCTATTTACTTTTGTTAGACCTTGGAAATTTCAATACACTGAAATTGTATTTCTAATGACAGAAGATTCATCTCAGCTCATAGAGGATGCATTTCATTATTCGCCACACATTTACATTTGAATAAATGAACTTGTTCATTATACATTGTAATCTTTTTGTTGCACAATGTTTCCATTTTTGAAAGGCATGTAATCACTTCATTGTTGTGTTGGCAATTGTCACTATATAATATATAAAATTTTGAAAGGATGTAATTTAAGGATTTTGATCTTGCAGCATAAATATATGCATGACACGTAATACAAATATACTTATTCCAGATGGTTGCTTAAAACAGATAAATCAAATTTCCCAGTAGTAACAAACTAAATTTTCAACCAAAAATACCTTTTTTTCCCCAGTGATTAAAGTGGCCAAACATTCACGTCACTCCAAACATAAATGTGTCAAAATAGGGGAAGGTCATGATAAAACGAAATTAGATTTTTCTGGTCATTTTAAGTGTTTCATGGAAGCTCCTGGAGATGAAGGCCCTCTCATCTGAAAAAGTCCAGGTTCTAGTTCAATTCTGCCATATTTCAAAAGAGAACAAGCTCAGCATGTTTGGGTTTCATGGGAAAAGAAGTAGATGCAGTAAGTTTAATCCACCAAGATGAAATTGGCAATACTTTTCCGTAACACCATCAAGCTGTATTTACAAGCCTTTCAGACATAGGAAAAAACAGAACACTACAGAAAATGTTAACTAGAAAAAAAGGATATTGGCTCAGTAAAACAAATAACCCTCAAAGCCAGGGAACTGCATGTTTATCGACGCCAGCCCTGCCTCGCATAGTTACAGTGCGGCCTCGCTCTTCCTGCTCTGTTGCCAGCAACCCTACTGCTTTCAGCAGCCAGTAAAATTAAACCTCTTCCAAGTAATTCTCATGTGCACAGACTGTAAAGTGAATGTAAATTAAAATAATGCATTACCAAAAACTTCAACTTCTTTACAGAGCTGCCTGCTAGTCCTGCTTTTACAAATGTTCTTCATTTACTTCTCACGCAAACACACAAAGCCACCTTTGCCTTCCAACCCCCATATATAACCAACTTGCCTGGCCCTAAACACCCCCAACAAGCCTGCTGTTGACATCATTCAAGGACTGAGGCTCAGCACCTTTTGTATATAAAAGCTTTCTAATAAATAAGAACGAATGGCAAAAATACCAACGGAGAAACAGTTAATGTTCATGAGCAGGTCAGAAAGACAGAGAGAAGCAAATGCCCAATTAACATAAAACAAAAATATGTCACTTCTGTAGTGATCAAATAAATGTAAATAAAAAATTAATAGGTGTGATTTTTATTGTTTTAATATGTGAATAGTTACAATTTTTAAGACGTATGAGATTAATAGTTTTTGAAACTGAAAAACGTTGATTTATTTGAGTAAGATATTGATCTATACATTCTAAAGGTCACACTATTATAGATATTAAATTTTTAACAGAATGTTTCTAAGAAGATTCTACGTGTAGGAAATAATGGAATTTTGATGGCAATTTTAATACTGCTGCATCTTGAAAATGATGAAGAAAAATGGGTGAACTTCAAATATTGCTGCTTGTGGTGCTGTCAATCGGCATTGCCATTGAAAATGAGGGACGCTCACTAAATGGCCCAATACCTTCCCTTCCTTAAGTATATTCTCGCCTTACCAGTCAGAGTTATGCACAGCCATGGCCACCCACCCTAAGCCACAGTGCCCATTAATGCAAAAGCCCTGGCTAAAGTTTGATCATCAATCAATTAGTCCAAACCAGAAACACTGGGGACATTAAAAATTCTCAGTTCACCAATAACTTTAGTCAGTGCCAAATTATACCATCTGGTACTTACTATATTCATTAATCCTCATATAGGATTATATTACAAGGAGCATATTCAATCAATTTCTCATATCATATCTAATAGGTATTGTAATAGCCTGAATATTCTGCCTAGGAGGAGCCTATTCACCCACTGATGCTTGACAAATGTTTGCCTATGACTTTCATTAATGCTTAACAAGGTCATGTTTAAACTCCAGCACACAGTGAAAGACTATAATCCTATGGCTTTTCATGCAGAGATATCTAAAGCAAATTCAGAGCACACCCATCACTGATGTAGGATATAAATACTTAGATTATCTCCAATAACAATTCCAGAAGTAAATATGATTACTGTATCAATCCAAAACATCTGCAGAGATGCACCAGTGGACAACATAGGCCCAGATATACTAAGAAAATGCATAACACTGTCATTTGCAAGCCATTATCCTTTCTCACCTGCACCTCTGCCTAGGTGAGTTCTGTAAATTGAATAGAAGCAAGATGTGTGAGTTGCCTGGTTACATGAAATCAGGCTGCACAGTGTCCCACCTGTGTCTGGCTGGGACTCATCACCACCTTTTAGGAAACTTGCCATTTTTTTAAGAAAAGGGAGCTGCTATTGCTGGGCAGCCATGAATGTTATCTGCACCGCAGGTCATGGCCGAGCTGCATTTTCTGCTAATTAAATTCACTGTGGGAGATTCCTAACGTGCATCTCCATGGGAAATGGATCTGAAAATCTGGATGTTGCCCCTAATTGCTTCTGGTAACAAGGTTATGAAACCTGGCTGTCATACCTAGAGAAAGCAGAACTCAGATAAGTGGGCCCACTAGCAGACCATATGGGCTTCTTCAGCCTGCAGCTGGAAAAAGCTAAAATCGGGCTCAGCTGCAACTGGGCACTTCCCGAACAAGGCCTGTCACTTTACATTTTTCGATTACTTACCCAGAAATGCTGCAAGCAGGCAATTGTGATGAAGCACAATGGTAAACCAGCACGTGTTATTTGCTTAACCTGTGCTGAGAGATTAGCTATGGCCTCATCCAAGGTAGGGCTACTCAAAGTGTAGTCTACAGATTGGCAGCATCAACATCACCTGAGAGCTTGTTAGACGAGCAAATTCTCAGACCTATTGAATCAGGGTATCTAAGGATGGAGCCCTGAAATCTGAGTCTTAGTTACCTTCCCCTGGAGATTCTGAAGCCTACAAAATTCTAGGAAACCCCAGTCTTAAAAACACTGAATTGCAAATCAATTGAGGAACATAGCTCTCTTTCTGGACCTTGGGGAGCTGATTTAGACTATGTGATCTCAGTTTCCTTGTTGTTCTGGTTACCTACTGCTTTGTGGCTCACCACTCCAAAACAAAAAGGCTCAAAAAAGTAACAATGGTTCTGTGAGTTGGCTGTACTCAGATGGGAAGTTTACGCTTGGAGTCTCTCATGTAGTTGAAGTCAGGTGGTGGCTAGGGATGGAATCATCTAAATAATTGACTCAACTAGAAGTCTAAGATTTTTGCTCCACTCACATGGCTGGCATCTAAAGTGAAATGGCTGGGTATCTCTATATATGGCCTCCCACCATGGTCAGCTCAAACTAGTTGGACGGGTTACATGGTGGCTGGCTTTTCCCCAGATGGCACATTCTGAGAAACCAGGGCCAAAGCTGCCAGGCCTTTAAGCCTTGGGTCTGTGACTAGTACAATACCATTTCTGCCACATTCTTTGAGTAAAAAGCAAGCCACAGGTCCAGCCTAGAATCTAACAGAGGGTCTTACGTAAGACAGGGATTACAAAAGATTTGAAGTGCAGGGGCAAGGGGAGGGAGATATCTTTAGAGGCAAGTTTTTATACTCACAAAATGAAGGAGGTGGCCTATATCCCTAAAGGCCTTCATGGTTTTTAAAAATGATTTTATGCTGCAGGCAATACCCATATTTCTTAGAGCCCATTATATCTATCTCCAGGAGGCCCATTTCTCCATAATATCACTGCCACTCATTTAGCACTAAGCACATGCAGTCTTGCATTAAGATTTGCCTTACAAATGTGGTTGCTCTGACTTCCCAACTTGATTATAAAATCCTCAAGGCCTTTATGCCTTCTTGAAACTCCATTACCTGGTGCAGTGACCTATACCTCATTTTAGGCTCTAAACGAAGATGTGATGATGATGATGATGATGATGATGATGATGATGATGATACAATCACTGCTGTTAAATTATCCTGTCTACGTGGATGAGTACAAAATAACCATTTGCAAAGTTGAAAAATAATACTACATGCCTTTTGTAATTTTTACAGGTCTTTTTAAGGTAGACTTCTTATGATAGACAAAATGGAGCTGTGAATATTATTTCCCTTAAAGTGTGGTTTGTTTTCAATGTATACCGTCCCTTTTTTTTATTCCCCAGTACAGAGCAGACAGTATTTGGTGGCCATAAAAACATTTCATTTTCCTCCTAGCCATACAGGAAGGCTACATTTCTTAACCTCCTTAAACCTAGGTAGGACCACAAAACTGAATTCTGATCTGTAATCCTAGTCAGTCATACTCTACCAAAGGAAGACAGAGAGTGAAAGTCCCTTGTGAATTGTGATGTTCTTACCATTTCAGCTCCCAGCTGGGTTGTAACAAGGTGGCCCTGAAACTATAAGACAGAAAAAACCTGATCCTGGATTCACTCCTTGAAGTAGAGCTACTCAACCAGGAATATAATCATCACATTTTTCATGAGCGACAATTAAACTTCCATTGGGTTGGGACATTGGACTTGGAAGTGTTTGTTACAGCAGCTAACCTACACTGACTGATATATTTGGCTTATTCCCAGAGTGAACTCTGTGAGACATTGTCCTACATAAATACTTAAATTGATACTTAAATTGGATATTTTTTAATCAATAAATAAATTTCTACAATATCATTTTTAATGGGAACCTATTAATGCATTTGTTTATATATTTCCAATTTTATTCAATCAAATTCATAATATTATATATTTAGAGCAATGTTTCACTGTGGAAAAAAAAGCTGACCTCCTCCATCTATCTCATCATTGTATTTTCTATCACATCCCCAACGTGTTCTTGCAAGCAAGCTATGTGTATTTGACTCAATAGGTTTGTTATCTTTGTTCATTCTATCCCTCATCTCATTCAAGTATTTTTCAAAAACTATTTGTGAGCACCTGCTGTATGGCAGGCATTATTTCATGTTCTTGGGATTCCAAGAAAAGTAGCATATGGTCAAGAGACAGACAATCACAGCAACACAGTGAGCTCTAGAAGAAGGGGTGTACAAGTGCAATGAGAGTAAAAAAGCCAGTTTTCTTAATGACAATGAAAGAGCGGAGACATTTTTACAAATGTGTTTATGTACATACTGAGTTTTGAGAGGTGAGTAGCAGTTCATCAGGTGGAGAAGGAGGGAAAGGGTAGACAAGAAATAGGGAACAAGCAAAGACCCAAAGGTGGGAACCATTGCATCTTGCAACATGGTCCTTCTAGCTGGTCGAAGGATCTGGTTAGCATGACTCCTGAAGTGACTGAGTAACCAAAGCAAGTTCAAGAATAATTTTGAGCCCCCAGGCAGCATTAACCTTGGAAGCACAAGAGTGATTTAGGAGGTTTTTGTCCATGACTGATTGTTCTGAAATTTACATTGTTTAACTCCAAGATTTATGTGAGTTACCTGTCCCAAGTGGGCTGATTCCTGACACATTTTTAGCTAAATTTAGAGGAAGAATCTCTCTAATCTTCTGTAACAATGGACCTGACAAGGGATAGTTAGGCTTCCTGAAGTTCTACCATGAGGCTCCCCTATTCATAACATTAGCCTCCACTGTGCACCCTCTTGATGAGGATTTTATAACCCAAAGATTGTACCTCTGTCTGTGTTAGAGAAGGTGGCTAGTCTCTCTTCCTTGAATACTGATTGCTTGATTTCTTTTTGTATCCCAGATTTATCCAAACGACACTAGTGACTGATATCTCTGCCCATCTAAGCCAAAAACTACTATTTGCCAATTTAGTAGTTGTGCTCAGAAGCATTGTGTTTGGGAAACTACAGTAAGCTTGGTATGGCTGGGAATACACTGATGATTTGCAAATGGTGATACAAGAAAGGGAACTCATGGGCCAGACCATGAAGAGTGTTATACACCATGCTAATGAAAATGGAGGTAATCTTAGGCTAACGAGAACCCAAGATGTGATTACGTGATAAAAATGGATTTTTAAAAAAAGCTTCTGATAGAAAGACAAATAACTAGCTAGGAAATGCTTGAAAAATCTGAAGGGATATTTGCCTAAGGGCAGAGGAATGGAGAGGAAAGTAGAGATTTCTGAGATATTGAAGTAGAATAAACAAATACAATAATTTTTAAGTTTAAAGAGGGAGGAATCTGGAATGACTCTCCCAGGGTTTATTCCTTGATATGGAAAATACAGTGTCCTGGTGTCACTAACCACAGTTAGGAGTGAAACCTTCTGCAAGAGAGGAAGGAGATAAGATTGGGGAAGGTGGAGTTTAAATTTAGTCTGTTAAGTTTGACAGGACTCTGAGACTTCAAGGTGTAAATTGTTGCCAGTTGGAAATGTGGTCTAGAATACAAAATTAATGTCTCGGTAGGAAAAATAGATTTGGGAATCATTTGCACACAGAGGTGGTGATCAAAAACTGGCTGTTGATTAAAAAGCTGGAGAGTATGATGGGAAGTCATCCAAGCAAAGAATCCTGAGAAAAAGGAGCATTAAAGGATCAATGGATAACAAAGACATACAACAGAGACCAATGTATAGCAGGGAGGTAGAATAGGAGGAACAAATACTCACATGAGAACCTTCTCTAGCTCTCCAAATCCTGTTCATCCATGCCTTCCATAATGTGAAGCCTTCACAGATATGCCTCACTCATAGGGGCATCTCCCACCTGACATCTGTCTCTATCGCCCCTTAGGTCAAACATGACCTGGCATTACTGTCTCTACATAACTAGCTCTTGGAGGAGAGGAATAAGACTCATTCATTTGCAAATGACAGAAAACTCAAACTGACCTGAAGAAAAATGAAAGCAAAGCCAAGGCTAGATTATGCCTTTAGGTGTGGTGATCCAAAAATTCAAAGTGGGCTTCTTTCTCCATTTCTTGATTCTGATTTTTCCCAAGGTGGCTTCATTCTTAAGCAGGCTATCTCCCACAGATGTTTCCAGTCTGCAATTTATGTCTTAGCAACTCCGGTGGGAAAAGAGGTCCTTACTCATAGTTATTCTCAGCTGTGGTTATCAGGTCATGTGCATATGTTTAACTAATCACCAAGGCCAGGAATGTGCTAAACTCTAACGGGCCAGTCTGGATCATATGACTAGGAAGTGGCAGCAGAGTCCACTTCACCTCAGGAGGACATTGATATAAATCAAATGACAAGCACCAAGAAAAAATATTACCAGGAAAAAAAGGATATTGATACTGAGTAAACAAAGAAGATTTGTTTGTAGGGAGGACCATAAGTGCAATGGGCATTCAACAAATATGTCTTGTTGCCTGGTCACAAGCCACAATTGCCCACTTTGCTCTCACCATTAAATGACATAAAACTGTGTTATTATCAAGAGAAGTTACTTGTTTATGTGATAAGGAGGAGTCAGAAAAAGAAATAGCTAGTATTTGCATACTGTGGCATCCTGGCTGGTGGAGCTAGAGGGAATTCAGAGTAGGAGGGCAGGAGACAGGAGCCAAAACGCTAAGAAGGATAGTGAGGGAGACTCAGGACTTCATGGGAGGCTAGGGGCATTTGAGGGCGAGTGGGGAGGGGATGCCGTGGTTGAAAGCCACCCAATTCTGAGGCTTCTCAGTCATGAGAATAACAAACGTAGCTGTATAAATCAAGTCTAAATTATTAGAAAAGTTTGACATTTGCTAAATTACCTGTGAAAACTTACCCTGGTTATTAAGGTGAAAGAAAAACAAGTTCACTCATTTCTAAGCTAAATGTCAGGCTCCCTTAAAGATCTCCTAACACCTACAGATTGGAGTGGGGTGGTGGCAAGAAATGCTATGCAAATTAAGAGCAATAAACTTTCCAGACATATTCTTCTCCATACCTACTCAGAAATGTCTCCTGGTATTCTTAATTGGGTAAGTGTGTCTTTCTACTGCATCTATCTATTGGCCACTAATTTTTCAAGGTATGCTCAGAGAGCAGCATTTGACAACTAAATTGAAACACTGAAATACAGACACAGCAAAATTGACTCAAATTCATTTTATTCACAGATGTTGCCAGAGGAACGTTAACAGGAAAGCTCACCAAACAAATGATTTCAGAATACTAAACTATCAGTTCTAGAACTGGGAGGTTCCAGCAAACAGCCAAAACAACTCTTTACAAAACTAGAGTTTAGAAGTCTCCATCCCTATATGCTTCAGTGAATCAATTATCTATTACTAAAATTCACTATCTATTAGTAATAAAGTGGGAAAATTAAATATACTTGAAATTTTGATGAAATGGATCATGTAAAAATATATCCTTGTCAGTAATTTTAAGAAAATTTTGCCTACTACAGTATTTCAAATCAAATATACCAGTTTTACATAAGGATGGTTATTCTTGAACATTTACAGATGACAGCCATACTATATTTTAATTATAATTATCTAAAACCCCCAAAATACATATATGTGTAATGCTGTACATATAAGTATACATACGTATGAGTATGCTTTATGAAAACATGTGTAAAGTTGCCCAGAGTACAACAGACTTCAGCACCAACCTTAGATTTACATGCCAGCTTCCATGTATTTCCCAATGTATGGAGAGCTAATGTAGCAATACCCTGGTGTTTACTGGGGAGAGAGTGGGGCTGTTCAATTGCTCAGAAAAACTGAAAGAGGAAAGAGGAGCCTGAGGGCCTCCAAGAAATGATGTGACACCTCCAAATACACTTAATGCATGAACGCTCACTCTTCCAAACCATGTGTGAGACTAGACACGCAGTTCTTGGATATTGTTTAAAAATCTATCTTTTATTATTATTATTATTTATTTGTAATTTAGATTCTGGATAAGATAGAAACCATATGTATACATATCCATGCCCACCTAGGCATCTACATCTCCTTTTTCTTGAAAATCATATTCTCCAGTTGAAAAAAAAAATCCTTCTTAACTACCTATGGGACTTCTACAACCTAGAAGTATATAACTAAAATACTTTAGTGGAACTGTTAGATTCCACATAAAAGTAAGATCATATGGTATTTGTCTTTCACTGACATGCTTATTTCACTTAGCACGATGTTCTCCAGGTCCATCCATGCTGTAGCAACAAGTAAGAGTTCCTTCTTTTTTTACTGCTGCATAGTATTCCACTGTGTAAATGTACCACAGCTTTTTTTTATCCATTCATCTACTGATGGGTACTTGGGCTATTCTAATGAACAAAATAGAAACGGAGGCACATGTACAGGGAAGAGATTGACAGCTGTTGGAAGTGGGGAGGGGCTGGATGAAATAAGGCGAAGGGATTAGCCAAAGAACACATAGGCATGACCCGTGGATATGGACAACAGTGTAGAAAGTGTCTGAGGAAAAGGTGGGGCTGGGTAGAGGTGGGCAAAGGGGGGAAAAGTGGGGACAACTGTAATAGCATAAACAATAAAATATAATTAAAAATAAAAAAAATAATAAAAATAAAATGCTTTAGCGGAACCAAAAGTAGCTAGCTGCCTTCCACAGGGAGATGGTGTGGGTTTCTAAACCAGCGGTACAGAGCTGTATGCATAGACGCCCCAGAAAAAGAGCAGCATAGGGCCACCAAAAGCCAGCCTCACCCACCATGGGGGCACCTGGTGAATGTGAGTGGGATTAACATCATTCCACTGCCCCTATTTGAATTAGTCTTCCTATTGAGATATTGTGTTTATTAAGATGGCAATTCTTGACAACAGAAGAGGTGTTCCTTCTGTCCATTCCCTCCCAGCTTCTTCAGAAAAGGACCTTGGTTATAAGGGGAGAAAGAAAGTTATACTGTTTTGTGATAGGGTCTCCTGTCCACAAAGCAATGTGGCTGCAGAGGCCTCCAAGGGAGCCTAGAGACTTCTGTGCCTTGTTGTCCAGCTGCCCACACTCTCGGGCATATCTTTGCTACCCGCCCTGGCATTTCAAGGGTTTATTCAAGAGTTTAGGAGTCCTAATGCCACGATATATATGATGATTGACTCCCTGGGAACAACCGTCTCTAATAAAGAACAAAGACTCTATGGGACTGAACAAATGCTACCATTAGGGCTGCAGGAGTCTTGATTGCAAAGGACAAAGTTAACAAAGGGCCAAAGAAGCTTGGAGAATGGCCCGGCTTATTCCAAGACTTAGGCTGTGACAGTTGTCTCTGGCTTTTACCTCCTAAGGCCATCTTCTTCTGGGGCAATTCCAGGTACAGGTAGATGGTCACTCAATGTGATGGTCTTTTATTTTTTATTTTTTTGGAATTATGTGGAAAGCTAGAAAGGACTAAGGAAAGAAATCCATCTTATTTTTCTATATACTTTTATGATTTATGAAAAATTGATCTACTACCTTCAGTTAGATAGCCATGAGTCAGAGAAATACAGTTACAATAAAGTGGCAGTGTCATTTCTAAAGGAGACCATGCTCCAGTTCACGAATGATGGCCAATTAAAATAAGTTATTTCTGTGGTAGAGCTGTGTGAGATGAACTATCACCCAAGATGAATTAAAGCCTGAGCTTGGAACGCTTCCTATCGACTAGCCTGCAGTATAATTTATAATTATTTCTGTTTATGTGAGAGGTGGGGCAGAAGTGCCAGGAAGAAAACTGACCTGGAACTTACCTGGTATGAATAAGAGCAATGACAGAGGCATCTGCTTGTTCGTGTTTGGATCCAGAAATATTTTTGCAGTCATCATAGTTTGAGGTGCCTACACGAATATAGATATATGGGGATACCCCCAAAAAACCTGAATTACCTTCTGGAAAGTTGGCCCCTTGTTGTGCAGGCTTCCCTGCTAGAGGAGTGCACTAGGAACCCATCTGTATCAGTGTGCCAGCTGGAGTTGTTGTGAGAGGCTGTGTTCAGCACCAGTGAATTGTTTTTGAAGATTCTTTCAAGGTGTTTGCCCATTTCATGATGGGTGATTTACAAGCACACCTCTCCACACCAAGCTGAGGGTTCAGCAGTTTTTGAACAAAAATGGCATGACCCCTGTGCCCCACATTCCCTCTTTACCTGATGTCACCCCAAGCCACTTTTTTTTTGTTTCCCCAGGTGAAAAAAAGTCCTCAAAGGGAAGCATTTTGCCCATGTGGAAGAGGCGAAACAAAAAATGGCAGAAGCACTAAGAGGTATCAAAATTGATTAGTCCAAAAACTGTTTGGAGCAGTGGGAAAAAA
>PVJI01016610.1:0-37859 GCA_004026765.1 Micronycteris hirsuta | reverse complement strand
GAATGGGAGCCCCTGTCCCACATCTTCATCTGCACCTGGTATTGTCAGTGCTTTAGACGTCAGCCATTCTGATAAGTGTGGAGTGGTATCTCATTGTTTCGGTTTGCAATTTCCTGATGGCACGCTGTTGAGCATCTGTTCATGTGCTCATTTGTCAGCCATACATCTTCTTTGGTGAGGTGTCTATTCAAATCTTTTGTCTATTTTTAAATTGCATTGTTTGTTTCCTTACTCCTGAGTTTTAAGAGTTCTTTATAGATTTTGGATACCAGTCCTTTATCAGGTACAAGTTTTGCAAATATTTTCTCTTTGTCTGTGGCTTGTCTTTTTGTTCTCTTAATACTGTTTTTTTCCCCCCTCACAGAGGAGACATTTTAAAATTTAATGAAGTACTTAACATTTTTCTCATGGGCCATGCCTTTGATATCATATCTAAGAAGTTGTCACTGCCCTGACTGGTGTGACTCACTAGGTTAGACGTCATCCTGCCAAAAGGTCACTGGTTTGATTCCCAGTCAGGGCGCATGCCTGGGTTGCAGTCCAGGTCCCCAGTTGGGGGCGTCTGAGAGGCAACCACACATTAATATTTCTCTCCCTCTTTCTCTCCCTCCTTTCCTCACTCTTTAAAAAATAAATAAACAAAATATTTTTAAAAATAAATAAAAATAAAAAGTTGTCACCAGATCTAAGGTCACCTAGATTTTCTCCTATGTTTTCTTTTGGAAGTTTTATAGGTTTTAATTTTACATTTAAGCTTATGATCCATTCTGGGTTCATTTTTGTGAAAGATATAAGGTTTCTGACTAGATTTTTTTGTTTTTGCATATGATGTCCAATTGTTCCAGCATATTTGTTGAAAAGGTCACCCCATGTTTTTGCTACTTCAGTATTGTGTATGCGTGTTGCGATTATAGGCTAACTTGAGCCAAAGAGTTTGAAGCAGTTTCTTACCTGGAGCTCATTGTTCTTATCACTGTTCTCAGCCTTCCCCTGGCAGCCACCACCTCTAATTTCTACCACTCTCTTGTTGCTCCTCTTTTCTGTATACCTTCTGTCTCTGCTTCTCCCATCTTTCTTATCTTTCAAATCTTTCAGGAGTGCTCTCATCCCATCAGGCTCTTCCTCTTCTGTAACTGAGCTCCTCAGGGGGTTGGGGGCTTTGCCGCTGGCAAACAGTCCTTCTTCTGCATCTCAGGACGTAGGCTCTGTTCCTTACTTCCGACCCAGAGCCATAATGGCCAGTCTCGGGTACTAGAGATCTGTCTCCCTATTTTCAAAGTTTTGCTATAGAATTTTAATAGTGCTGATGGTGGAGGATGAAGGATTTTGTTTGTCAAGTCTGCTCAGCTACAGAATTGTAATTGGGCTTGCATTTGAGATTTTTTTCTGTTCTTTTTCTCCAACACTAAAAGAAACATTTAAACTATCCCTCAAAACCACAAAAGAGGGAACTGTATTTAAACTTAAGAGTTCACAGGATCTTTTAAGTCACCCAATCCCTTCTCACTTAACAGGATGGAAAACTGAGAGCCAGTGAAATAAATCACTTGCCCAAAATCATGTAACTAGTTTGAAGAAAAGCTCGGAACATAACTCAGATTCCTGACAATATTTCCTTAGGATATTTGTACTACACCACTCTCCCTCCCACAAGAGCACCTCTTTAATCAACAACAGTAAAAAGAATTCTAAAGTTTCGTAGTCATACTTCCACAGTCAGGTTGCTTGACCCTGACAATTACTGAAAACTGAAGCGAGAGGTCTTGTTACAGAGCAAGGGCCGGGACACCCAACGATATCCCAACCCCGCACCAGGTTCGTTATGCCCGCCGCCAATGGAAAGACGCCTCTCAATGCCAGAGACTAGTGAAAAGGAAAAGAATTTTTTATTTACAAGTTACACAGGCTTGGAGTAATGACTTAAGGTCTCCTTTAAAATACTAGAGTTCTTTGGAATACCCGTTCTCTAGAATACCCACAAATGCATACAGTCCTTCTTTCTCCCCCTGCCCAGTCCAGGGTAAAGAAGTAGAAGTCCGTGATTCAGGCAGATCCTCAGTTCTGACACCATCCGCTGGGTCGCCACCGTGATCTCCAGTTAATCCAAAACCCCAGTTAATCCAAAACCAAGTGGCACCTTCTCATGGCCTACCAGCAAGAGTCCTTTCACCCCTTCTCTTCCAGGCAAAGTCTCTCCTGCTTCTTAGGCCGCGTGGCAAAGGGAGCCACCAAAAGCCACATGGTTCTGAGTCTGTCTCTCAGGCTGAGGGGTCCCTACTCCTCCAAAGCCTCGTGGTCCAGAGCGAGAGAGAGAGAGAGAGAGAGAGAGAGAGAGAGAGAGAGAGAGAGAGAGAGAGAGAGCTACGGCTGCTGTGCCTGGGTTTAAATCCCCGCGCCAATCTTCCTCTGCAGCCCCATTTCTGACTCCTCCTTCCATCAGCTACACCTGCCAGCACTTCATATTCCTCCAGCCTTTCTGGGCTGCCATGGTAACTGTGGGCAGGTGTGGCCCAATGGCATGGAGCCAAGCATCTCCAAGTTCTCACGCAGGCACAGTGTCCAGTGGGAGTTGCCTTCCAGTTACATCTTGGGTGGCAGTCACTTCCATCCCCCTGGCTCAAAGCATGGCCACAGCCATTTAACATATCTATGAAACCAGTTGAAGGTTATAGATATGTTAAATGACCATGCCAGAGGTTAGATGCAAAGCTTCTGCCATACCAAACAGCTCTGCATGGCCCTGCTCCAGGAGTCCCATCGCCCCCGCCCCGTGCCCCACCCCGTTCAGACTTGTGGGGGTGAGGACATTCTATATACATTTTTCTAATATTCCCTGGACACCTTGAGTTCTGGACCCCATTGCAAATCCCTATTTGGGCCCATTTCTTGGCTGCACCCTGTTACAGTTTCTCATTTTTGTTTTCCCTCGTGCATCGTCCAGGCATCCATTGGTCTTTCAAAGCCAGCAAGCAGGGGTGACCCTAAGTAAAACTGAGAAGGTGGCAGATTTTCCTCCGTGTTTCGCGGAGCCACAGCTACCCACCAACCGTGATCCCATTCTGACTCCCTGTGGACTAAAAGGGTCAATCTTCGTTGCTGTTGTGCTTTCTTTTCATCAGTGCTGGGTTCCTTCTTTGTGCCAGTCACAGGGCAGCTTGGAGACCTGGGCGACAAGCCGGTATGTCACTCCAGGACAGTATTAATCCTGAGAACTGGTATTTCTGGATCCCCACTAAACAGCAATGAAGATAAGCCATCGCAAACAGGAATAGATGACTGCTTCTGCCCTTTGTAGACAAAGTGACTCACGCTCATTTAATTAACCTAACTGGAAGCTTGTGTGTGCTCCCCAAAAATTAACATGTAAATGCCCATGGCTTTATTTTAGCCTCTCCAATATTTGCAAAAAGGAATCCTGTATTTGTCCCCCTCTCTCTCGATGCCATCTTCACCAGAATGGAAGAGTTACAGCTTTCTAAGAGAAAGACAGTGTTTACCTGGGTAATGAAGAGACATAACATGGGGGATAAGGAGAGAGGCAACAGGGTGAAGTCTGGGAGTTAAGAGGTGGTTTGAGGAGGTCTGTGGGCAGTGAGGCTCCAAGGTAGTTGTGGATATGAGTGAAGTAGACAGAGAAGGAAAGAGAATGTTGGGCCTGGCAAGATTTTTAGCTTCAAGTGACAGAAATCAACTTGCTATTATAAGCAGACAAGTAATTTATTAGTAGGATTTGGGTATCTTATAAATCTGAGTTATCATGCTAGACTACAACTAGAAATCAAGGGAAACTAAACTGCAGGAAATTATAGCGAAGGCTGGAAAACAGTATGGAAATTCCTCAAAAAATTAGAAATGGAGCTGCCATACTACCCAGCAATACCACTTCTAGGTATTTATCCAAAGAAAACAAAAATACTAATTAAAAAAGATAAATGCACCCTTATGTTCACTGCAGCATCATTTACAATAGCCAAGATACAGAAGCAACCTATGTGTCCATCAACAGATGAATGGATAAGAATGTGGCACATGAATATATAATGGAACACCACTCAGCAAGAAAAATAAGAATGAAATCTTGCCATTTGTGACAATACCTAGGTGGTATCATGTTAAGTGAAATAAGTCAGAGAAAGACAAATACCATTATGATTTCACTTATTTTTGGAATCCTTAAAAAATGAATAAACAAAACAAAACAGAAACAAACCCATATGTACAAAGATAAAGCTTATGCATGCCAAAAGGGAGAAGGATAGATAGATGGAGGAAATTTTAAAAAGAAAAGGAAGACAAATATAAACTACTTTTAGGGATTAAAACAAAGGAAAAATTTATAGCAACAGCCATGCCACAGGAATTGTTTGGTTAAGATGTTTCCCCAGGCACCACCCCCTCC
Source organism: Micronycteris hirsuta (assembly GCA_004026765.1). Taxonomy (NCBI): domain Eukaryota; kingdom Metazoa; phylum Chordata; class Mammalia; order Chiroptera; family Phyllostomidae; genus Micronycteris; species Micronycteris hirsuta. The sequence goes on along the minus strand of PVJI01016610.1, from coordinate 33,460 downwards.
ACTGCCATTACATATGGTCACTCCTGGACACTACTGCCATGGACTCCAGTGGCATCACCATTGCCAGTAACTTCTAAACTCTCCTCTCATCTTTGTATCATTTAATCACTGTTGAAAATGCCACATGGGTGCATCCAACCATCTGAGCATGTGTCACGTGTCTGGCCCCTTTAGCATCCACAGGCAGCCTTCCCTCCCACAAAACTCAGGGGAGTGGAGTGGAGGAAGCTCCTCTGACACATGCTCGGATTTGGATGCCGGGTAGGCCCCTAAATCAACCCCTCCAAGAGTCCTTATGGGGTGTGTTTCTAGGGCATTTGTTGGAGGACAGCTGAGTATACAGACTCAGACGTAGGTGATCAGGGACCAAGATGTGGCAGGGAGGGAAACTGGGGTGTTGCAGGCTTCTACCTATCCCCATTTCAAGAGGAACATCCAAGATACAGGAAGAAGATGGCAGAGAAATAGGTGGAAGTTACACTCATCTCCTTCCAGGTCTCAACTGGAATTACAACTAAATTATATGACAATAAACCTGAACAACCAACTGAAGACTAGCTGAACAAAAGCCTTATAACCGAGGATTTACAGAAGCCACATTGAGACTGGTAGGAAACTCAGAGACATGAAAAGTGATGGGCCCACACCCACGTGTGGCAGCTGAGAATCTGGAGGGATAGCTCAGCTACGAAGGCCCCCCTTGAGGAATGTAGGGTCTCAACCCCATCCCAGGCTCCCCAGCCTGGAGCACCAGAGCCAGGAGAGGCACCCACATGACATCTGGCCATGAAAATCAGCAGGGTTTCTGTCCACCAGGGAGAAATAGGAGTAAACGAGAAACCCAGGTGCCCTCTTAAATGCACAAAATCTCATTTTTGGCCACTTACCTGAGGCTGGCAGAAGGATGGCAGATCACAGTAGACTGGAATCATGGGAAGATAAACTAGAGTGTGTGGCTCCAGGGAGGGTGCTGAAGGGACAGCTACCAGGGGCACTGTGCTGAGTCCCGCTCCAACACTACCCATAGATGCCATGTTTCCTGGGTCGAGCACTCCCTTCCACAGTGCATCAGCCTAGAGGACTGCACTAGCCCCACCCTCCTGGCTCCCTGTTGCCCACACTGCCAAGCTCACATGTGTGGAGGAGTGCTGCCTGAGCCTGTGGAGTAGACTTTTTAAAAAATCTTCACCCAAGGAGGTTTATTGATTTTTAGAGAGAGGAAGGGAGAGAGAAAGAGAGACACAGAGAGAGAGAGAATCATTGTTACAGAGAGAAATATCAATCAGTTGCATCCAGAATTCACCTCAACTGGGGGTCAAACCCACAACCTAGGTATGTGCCCTGACTGGGGAGTGAGCTCACAACCTTTTGGTGCACTGGACAATGCTCCAATCAGCTGAGCCACCCAGCCAGGGCTGGTGTAGACTTTCTTGAAGGGATCCTGAGGCCGAGCTCAGGGGGTGTGTCGCTCTGGGATGGGGACCATTTCCCTGCCACTGCTTATGCCAGAGCAGCAGCACCCTGCCCCTCCCTCTCCAACACCAGAGCAGCAGCATTCCACCAACTACGCTGCCACCACCACGCCAGGAGAGATTCACTAGCTTCACCACCCTCCCAACTCCCAGTAGTTCCATCCTGATAAGTTTGTACTCTGCAATTTTGTCAGTGGACTGTGGCCAGTATGGTCCTGAGGTGCAGAAGACTCTCCAGGAGGTATGGGCAGACTCTGGGAAAAACTGAGTTGTGTGGCTCTCTTGGGTGGGGCAATTTTTTGCTCGCACTCCAGACCAGCACCACTGTTTCTGTGCAGAGCTCTCTGCTCACAGGGCCATATCTTGGTCTCTTTGGTCCTGATAATGCTTACCTCATTCTGATGACACCCTGTAACCCCACCCCACCACAAAAGTTCCTGTGCACCCAGCAGGTGGCAGCTGACCTTGGTGTACCCCAAAACTATTGCTGAGTAGCTGCAGACCCAGCACAAGCATGGAGCCTGAATCTATATCAGTCTGGTGAACACCACTCACCCCTACCAGCTGGCTCACTGAGAACCTTCCTCACATCTCTCACATTTCACCAGAGGCTCTTCAGTGACTGAGCCTAATAGACAGCTAACAGGTGGAAGTGGATTTGGAGACACTAGTGCCTTTTGCTGACCTACTCCCAGCTCAGTGCTGGTGGAAACCAGCCTCAGTGCACAGCTTAGCCCCTCCCATGCTACAAAGTGGACCACTTTGTAGCTCCAAAGAGATAGCCCAGGGCTGGTCACAGGCAGTTACTGACATTGATTCGCACTGGAGTTCTCCCAAGTGGCACCAAAATCAACTTACCCAGTGGTGGGATTTACACCACATCAGAGCACAACCCAATTAGCTCTATAAGCATCATACTCTAAGGGAGATCTTGGCAGGCACTAGACCCTGATGAGGTGAATTACACTTTATAGAGTCAGCCCTACATAGCAGCACATACATTGTAGTCAGGGTCCATCTTCATAGCCAGCTGGAGGGGCAACCCTACCCACAGACAGAACAACAACAATCGAAACTCAACTGCAAGAGGAGGGCTCACAAAACTGACACAAAGGACATTCCTGGAGCACCTAGCTCACGTGATCACGGAGACTCTACCACTTTCCCCACAAGACACCTACTACATAAGCAATCCTACCAAGACTGGGAGGCATAACAGATCTATTTTATATACAGAAACAAATTCAGAGAGTCAGGCAAAATGGGGAGACAAAAAAACATGCCCCAAATGAAAGAAGAAAAAAATCCTCGGGAAAAAATAAAACTAAATGAAATGGAGGCAAGTAAGGTACCAGATACAGAGTTCAAAACAATGGTTATAAGGATGCTCAAGGTATTTACTGAGAACTTCAACAAAGAGCAAGCATAAAAAAAGACATAGAAACCACTAAAAAGAACCAGTCAGAAATGAAGAATATAATATCCATATGAAGAATACACTGGAAGTAATCAACAATAGGCTAGATGAAGCAGAGATCAAGTGAGCAATTTGGAAGACAAAATAGAGAAAAACACCCAATCAGAGCAGTAAAAAGAAAAAAGGATTTAAAAATGAGGAGAGTCTAAGAGACCTTTGGGACCAATCAAGCACAATGATACCCATGTTATACAGGTACCAGAAAGAGAAGGGAAAGATCAAGATATCAAGAAACAATTTGAAGAGCCCTAGCTGCTGTGGATCAGTGAATTGAGTGACAGCCTGTGAACCAAAGGGTTGCCAGTTTGATTTCCAGTCAGGGCACATGCCTGGATTGCAGGCTGGGTCCCTGGTTGGGGGTGTGTGAGAGGCAACTACATGTGGGATGTAGGATGACCCATCCTGCAGAGCTCTTCCAGCTGCCACAGATGAGAATGAGTTGTCCGGGACACAATCTGTTGTTCCAGTGGGAAAGGGGGTGGTGATTCCCTCTAGTGGAGAATGCCCCAAGCCCTTCTCCAAAATGGCTTTTATTGGGATTGGTCAGTGCAGGGATATAAAGCATACCTGCATAGCTCATCAATCAATGTCCAAAGGCTATAGTTATAAAAAACTGATATTATCTGTAGATGACAACTGAAGAAACAGAGAGATCTGCCTCAGGTCAGGGTCTGCTAGACATACTGGTGACAGATGGTGTTAAGGCATATTTCCTAAGATAAGGAGTTCACTTCTTATGCTTTGAACTTAAACATCTGGTTTACACCAACAGGGCTAAAGCAAAGCAAGCTTCAAAGGATACAATGTATACTTCAGGCCTGATTTCCCATAGGTACCCTCCATGTTAGTATCGGGTCATGCCCGCCACCAACATTCCCAGCTTTCTGGTCGAGACTTAAGGGCAAGACCTTGCTTGCACAGAGCTACAGTCTCCAAAACTACACAATGTGGTCCCTAACAACAGCACATTGATATTTCTCTCCCTTTCATTCTCCCTCTCTTCCTCTCTCTCTAAAAATAAATAAATAAAATCTTTAAAAAATAAAAATAATTAAAAAAGAAACTATTTGAAGAAATAATGGCTGAAAACTTCCCTAACCTGGTGAAGGAAAAAGACACGCATGTCCAGGAAGCACAGAGAGTCCCAAACAAGGTGAACTCAAAGATACTCCCACATCAAAATTAAAATGGCAAAGGTTAAAGACAAAGAGAGAATCTTAAAAGCAAGAGGAAGACAGTTACCTAGAAGGGACCTCCCATAAGACTGTCAGCTGATTTCTCAACAGAAACTTTGCAGGACAGAGGAATTGGGACCACATATTTAAGTGATGAAAAGCAAGGACCAACAATTAACACTACTCTACCCAACAAAGCTATCATTTAAACTCAGAGCAGAAATAAAGAGCTTCTCAGACTAGAAAAAGCTAAAGGAGTTCATCACCACCAAACCAATATTACAAGAAATGTTAAAGGATCTTCCAGAAGAAGAAGGAGAAGGAGAAGAAGAACATAATTATAAGAAATAAAATGTACCTATCAATAATTACTTTAAGTGTTCCAAGAAAAATATAGGGTAGCTGAATGAGTAAGAAAATAAGACTTGTATATATGTTTTCTATAAGAGACACACTTTAGAACAAAAGATATGCACAGACTGGAAGTAAAGGATTAGAAAAATATATTTCATGCAAATGCAAATTTAAAAAAGCTGGGGTAGCAATACTTGTGTCAGATAAAATAGACTTTTAAAAAGGCTATAAGAGCCCTGGCGTAGGGCCCTGGTGTAGCTCAGTGGATTGAGCGCAGGCTGGGAACCAAAGGGTCCCGGTTCGATTCCCAGTCAGGACACATGTCTGGGTTGCAGGCCAGGTCCCCAGTGAGGGCCATGTGAGGAGCAACCATACATTGCTGTTTCTCTCCCTCTCTGTCTCCCTCCCTTCCCCTCTCTCTAAAAATAAAAAAATAAAAAAAATTTAAAAAAAAGGCTCTAAGAGACAAAGAAGGACATTACATAATGATAAAGGGACCAATCCAAAAAGAGGATATAACCCTTGTAAACGTTTATGCAACCAACATAGGAGCACCTAAATATGTACAGCAAATCTTGATGGACATACAGGGGGAGAGTGACAGAAATACAGACATAGTAGGGGATTTTAAAATTCCATTGACATCGATGAATAGATCTTCCAAACAGAAAATCAACAAGGAAACAGTGGTCTTAAATGACACACTAGATCAGATGGATTTAACTGATATCTTCAGAGTTTTCATCCCAAAGAGCAGAATATATATTCTTTTCAAGTGCACTTGGAACATTTTCTAGGACAGATTGAAATCATATCAAGCATCTTCTCTGATCACAATGATGTGAAAATAGAAATCAATTACAGGAAAGAAACTGAAAAACACATGGAAGCTAATAACATATAACCGAACAATGAATTGGTAAACAGTAAGACCAAGGAAGAAATCAAAACTTACATTGAGACAAATGAAAATGAACACACAACAACCCAAAATCTATGGGACACAGTGAAAGCAGTCCTAGGAGGGAAATTCATAGCAATACAAGCCTACCTCAAGAAGCAAGAAATATCTCAAATAAATAATCTAACCTTATACCTAAAGGAACTGAAAAAAAAAGTAACAACAGAAAAAAGCCAAAAGTGAGTAGAAGAAAGGAATTAATAAAGATCACGGTGAAAATAAAGGGAAGGGTCTAAAAAGACAATAAAAAAAATCAATGAAACCAAGAGCTGGTTCTTAGAAAGAGAAACGAGATTGATAAACCTTTAACCAGACTCATGGGGGGTAGAGGGGGGAAGAGAGAATACCCAAATAAACAAAATCAGAAATGAAAGAGGAGAAGTAACATCCGACACCACAGAAATACAAAGGATTATAAGAAAGTATTACAAACAACCATATGTCAACAAATTGGACAATATGGAAGAAATGAATACATTCTAAGAAACATACAATCTTTCAAACTGAATCAAGAAGAAAAAAATTTGAATAGACTGATTAAAACTAATGAAATCAAAACACTAGTAAAAACTACCAGCAAGTGAATGTTCTGAATCAAATGGCTTCACCGGTGAAAATCACCAAAACTTCAAAGAACTGTCACCTAGCCTTCTCAAAATATTCCAAAAAATTCAAAAGGAGGGAAGACCCCCAAGTTCATTTTATGAGGCAACATTATCCCAATTTCAAAACCAAATAAAGACAATATAAAGAAAAAAATTATAGGCCAATATTCCTGATGAACATAGATGCTAAAATCTTCAATAGCCCTGACCCATCACGTGGCTCAGTTGGTCGGGCGTCATCCCACAAACCAAAAGGTCCCAGTTTGATTCCCAGTCAGGGAATATGCCTGGGTTGTGGGTTTGGTCCCTGGTTGGGGTACATACAAGAAGCAACTAATCAATGTGTCTCTCACATCAATGTTTCTCACCCTCTTTTCCTCCCTCCCTTCCCATCTCTCTAAAAATAAATAATAAAATAAAAATCTTAAAACTCCTCAATAAAATATTAGCAAACTGGATTCAGCAATACATTAAAAAGGTCATACACCATGATCAAGTGGGATTTATTACTGTGATTCAAGGTTAGTACAATATCTGTAAATCAATTGTTGTGAAACACCACATAATGAAAAATAAACAAAATGAAAAATAAAAATTATATGATCATATTAATAAATGCAGAAACAGCACTTGACAAAATCCAACATTCATATCTGCTAAAAACTCTCAACAAAGTGGGATTAGAGGGAACATACCTAAACACGGTAAAGGCCATGTATGACAAACCCACAGTCAGCACCATGCTCAATGGAGAAAAACGAAAAGTGTTTCCTTTAAGATCAGGAACAAGAAAGGGATGTCTGCTTTCACCACTCTTATTCAACATAGTACTGGAAGTCCTAGACACAGCAATCAGACAAGAGGAAGAAATAAAAGGTATCCACATTAAAAAGGAAGAAGTAAAACTGTTATTATTTGCAGATGACATGATACTGTCAGGGGTGTCCAACCTACGGCCCATGGGCTGCATGTGGCCCAGGATGGCTATGAATGCAACCCAACACAAAATCATAAATTTACTTAAAACTTTTTTTTGCTCATCAGTTTTCATTAGTGTTTGTGTATTTAGTGTGTGGCCCAAGACAACTCTTCTTCTTCCAGTGTGGCCCAGAGACACCAAAATGTTGGACACCCATGCTAGAAAACCCTAAAGATTTCACCAAAAAACTACTAGAACTGATACAAGAAAATTGCAAGTTAAAACCACAATGAGATTTCACCTCACACCTGTCAGATGGCTATCATCCATGAATGACTAGCATTGATGAAGATGTGGAGAAAAGGGAACCCTTATGCGCTGTTGGAAGGAATGCACATTGGTGAAGCCACTATGGAAAATAGTAAGAAGGTTCCTCAAAAAAATTAAAATGGAATTGCCTTATGACCCAGAGATTCTAATTCTGGGTATTTATCTGAAGAAACCCAAAACACTAATTCAAAAAAATAAATGCACCCCTATGTTTATTGCAGTGTTATTTATAATAGTCAAGCTATGGAAACAACCCAACTTCCCATTAATAGACACGTGGATAAAAAAGTGGTGGTACATATATACAATGAAATATTACTCGGCCATAAAAAAGAATGAAATTTTACCATTTGCTACAGCATGGATGGACCTAGAGCATATTATGCTAAGTGAAATAAGTCAGGCAGAAAGACAAATACCATGTGATTTCACTTATGTGTGAAGTCTAAAGGACGATGTAAACAAATAAACAAAATGGAAACAGATTCATAGACAGAGAGAACAGATTGGTGGTTGCCAGAGTAGAGTGGGCTTGGGGGACTGGGTAAAAAAGATGAAGGGATGAAGAAGTGCAAATTGGTAGTTACAGAATAGTCATGGTGATGTAAAGTCCAACATACAGAATAGTCAATAATATTATGATAAATATGTATGGTGCCAAGTGGGTACTGGAAATATTGAGGAGAAAATTTTGTAAGGTACATGATTATCTAATCCCTACGCTGTAGAACTGAAACCAATACAAAATAATATTGGAAGTAAATTGTATTTGAATAAAATAAACTAAATATGATACATTAAAAATAAAGAAGAACATCCAATCTGAGTGTAAAAGAAGAATTCAAGTAATATATATCATCTCTGCCACAATGTTCACTCTATAATTAGTAATGGTTTTGTCTGGAAACATGACCTTTCTTGAAGTCTCTTCTGCTGTCTCAGGAATTTTTCTTGAATATTTTGAAGGGGAACATGTTTGCCGATAATCAGTTTGACTCATTTTTAAAGCAGTTTCCTTTAGGTAATATTTATATCCTGAAAAATACTTACTTTGAATTATAAATGCCACCAGTCTGACAATAAATACCAACTCAGAAATAAATAGCTGATAAGCATCAGATTATAACTCTAACAATCATAACAATAATTTTCTAGTGGTTTTCCACCTTCAGAGCATTAATTAAGGAGGTCTCAAAACAGCTGTAGAAGAGACTTGCCTGCAGTGCAATCACTCAGCATGGAAATAAAATCCAGGTAGACAATTCTGACGTCTGCCTCAAACCATAAAATAATTCTCTTTCCTTCTTCAACGCCTTCATAGGAGACATAGTATAACTGGGAGATAGAAAAAGACAGGCAAGATAAAGCAGAGAAAAGAAATCACTCACAGGAGATGAGAAGACTCAGCCCGAGCCCCTTGCTCTCTCCCAGACCCACGTCTGGAGGGGCCTACAGACTGAGGGAGATCAGTGGGCAGAGGTCCCAATGCAAAGATCTGAGCAACTCTGGAGAGACAGAAGGTGTTCAGCTCTCGGAGTGAGAGGCAAATGGCAGCCCACAATTTAAGAGGTCATGGACAGGAACTAGGCTGGTTGAGAGCTTTCTTGTTGTGCTTTTTGGCGTCCCACAGTTTGGCCTAGATGAGTGCCACCTGCCCTGCCTCACTGCCATTGTGAGGGGCTGGCCGCGCTCTGTGGGGTAATGTCTGTGAAAGCCAGCTGGAAGGCAGAAAAATGGCCCTGCGCAGTTGGCCTGCTGACTCTGAGCATTCTCTCCTTCCCCACCTCCCCCTTCACAAAGAGGGCTAGGAGATTACAAGGAAGCAAGAGGACGGGTGGTGATATGAAGATAAAATTAGACTGGAGGAGGCAGACGGGATTGCTGAGAAGGGTGAAAAGGGTGTGGGCAAATCCGAGGCCCTACCCTAAAGGGGTTTCCGTTCTAAACTCCCTTCTATCCTGAACCCTTCTCACATTGAGCCCCTCCCCTCTGTGGTTCTCAGGAGCACTACCCTAGACAGCTGATGCCCCAGGGAGCTCAGGCGAAAATAACATCAGACCTGCAGAAGGAAGTTACGAAAGATATCAAACTGAATGACCTTTACCAGATGCAGTAGAATTAATAAACACAAGGAATAATACTTTAAAATAAGCAAAGTGAGTGTCCTCAAAGAGGTATGGATAGAAGGACATTGTTAAAATGAAGCAGGTTACAGTTATAAAGATGAACTACGGGAAATCCCAGATTTTAAAAATAATGCTGTTTGGTTAAAGACCTCAGCAGAGGGTTGGGCATTAGCATGAACAGCAGGTTAGAGAGCTGGAGGATCAGATTGAGGTTCCACCTGAAAATATATGGAATAGAAACAAAAATATGTGAGAAACCAGCAACTCTCCCCTCTTCTCCTCTCGTTATCCAACATGGAAAAAAAAGAAAAGAAACTGGGGGGAGCTGAAGGAGAAATGCTGACTTCTACATAACAAGGGCCCATAAGAGGAAAACAAATGGAGAGAAAGAGAAATTTTTGTAGAAATAATGCTGAAGAATTCAGAACAGTCACTTCCCTGACATCCTGCAGGTTTTTTTTTTTTTTTAGACTTGTTGAAAGCTACAAACTTAGCTGGACTACCTCCACTCATATAGAAACAGCAAATATTTATAGTGTATGTACTAAGTGTTAAATACATGCTTGATTCCAATATGTTACAGATAAAATCGTTGACAAGAGACAAAACAAATATATGGAACAATTAGCAACGATTTACAGATAAAATCGTTAACAAGAGACAAAACAAATATATGGAACAATTAGCAAATATTACAAATCATGAAAAACTGATGTCATTGTATGCTAAATTGGATAGTACAGTCCATAAGTTTTACGAGTATAAAGTGGTAAAATCGGGGTGACTTAATGTCTTCAGGACATACCTGACTTGACAATCATTTCTTGTGAAAACTACCTGAGACAGTCTTTCCCAAAGTGTGTTCTGTGGAACACTTATTCTGTAGGATAGTTTTGGTGTTGCATGTAACGGGGCTCCACAAATAGTGAAACTCGACCATGTTTTCACTTCTCAACATCTGAATCCAACGATGTAGGGACAGGGCTGTTCAGTAGCAACAGGGGTAATATTGGGTTTCCAGGGATGGTCATAGCAATGGGGTGGAGGCGCTTAAAACCTCCCAGAGGATTTCTATTGCCCGTAGAGTAAACCCCAACCTCCCTAGCGTGACTCATAAGACTCTTCAAGACAGTAATGGCCCTTCCTGCTCCTCATGCTCCAGACAGACTCATTTTCTCTCAGTCCTTCACATATTCCTCTAGCATTCCTTCTCTCTTCTCACCCTTCTCCTCTTTTCCTCCCTCCCTCCTTCCGTATGTCTACTATACCCTTCCCTTTGTTTGGACATCTCTCTTGCTCTGCCCCACATTTTTCTGGTTAATTCCTACTTATCCTTTAGGAAAATATTTCTCCTGAAAGTCTATGCCCTGCGTGCACTTCCACAGGAACTTGAATATTAAGGCAATGACTTGTTTACTTGGTGTTCCATGTGCAAACCTGTGACCTCAATGAGGGTGGTGACTATGTCTACACTGCCTAGTGACACATCTCCGGTGCCCTGAACAATGCCTGGCACAGGAGGGGCAGTCAAATATTTGTTGAATGAACAAAGTTCATCCTAAAGTATAATAGTTAGAATCTAGACTGGATATCATTATGTATTCCCGGCCTGCCAACTATTATACCTCTCTTCAATATTTCTCATGTTTTTATTGGAATTGAAATTTTCAATGTAAAATTTAGATCATAAACCAAAAGAGGAAATTGTATATGAATATACTCGTGTCTTGGTTATTGTTGGAATGGTGAAATAGGTAAGATGAGATCTGCAAAGTATGCTTCTTAGAAAAGTGCTCCAAATACAAAATGCTGAGAATCTAAAACTATAGTGAATAAATAGCTCCCAAGGGCTAAACTGCTCTTTTCAATGTAATGGATGAGCTGTTCCAGGAAAGCTGGAAGCCAAGTTGTGAAAGGAAATTAATACCGTATGTGGGATGGACAGTAAAACCTTTTCCTTTGCCAGGGGTGACTGGGCTTATAAGTGTGTCTCCAGACATGGAAAATGGACAGTCAATAACTGATTGATTGGTGAATGGGTGGGAGAGGACAGCTCCAAGGCCCCGGTGGGACAGCTTTGCCTTCTGTTCTGCCTGGTGCTCTGCAGTCACAGAATACTGTCACCCACAGACTAGGGAGATGGATAAACTAGGTGTTACTGTTCTGATTCTACAGCTGAGTAAACTGAGGTCCAGAAAGATTAAGTGATTTTTCCAAGGTCATCCAGACAATAAAAGTGAATGGCAGAAATAAAATCCAAGTCTACATATATGTCTTCATTATGGCAAAAGGTTACGAAGATGATTTTCCAAGGCTGAATCAGGTAGAAGGAATTTTAAACAGTCACATCAATAACTACAACAATTATTTTAATGCTTATATATTTAATAAAAATAATTATTATGTGACTATTGCAGCTCAGTTCCCTCCAGTAGATATGAAAAGCTTGGGATGGAATGCTTCATTTAACAGACTTTATAGCCTCTAGTAGGAAAGGGATTCAGAATGGCAGGACCGCTTTGCTCAAAGACAGCTGTTTTCATACAACGGTCACCAAACGGACTCTCCCATCAGGCTGCCTTCACTTCGCACAAACAGTCTTGGCATTAGGTACAAGGTGGAACTAAGCTAATGGTCAGGGAAAGGCACAGTCTTAGAGAATGACTTTATCATTTAAAAATTCTACAAATATAATGTTATGGGTTCATTTATATCCCCCCAAAATATATGTTGAAGTCCTAACCCCTAGGACCTGTAACTGTGCCCTTATGTGAACACAGGGACTTTGTAGATCTAATCAAGTTTAGATGAGGTCATTAAAGTGGACCATAATCCAAAGTTGCTGATATCCCTATAAGAAGTGGGAAATTTGAACACAGACCTACACAGAGAGGAAAAACACCTTGTCATTTATATGAGGTCTGTCTGGAAAAAGTCCGGCCATGGTTAATATAATAAGAATGGTTTGACCAACATTGATGTAACCTGGCAGCCATGGAGAATGAACTGGGATGTGCATGTGTGAACAATGATAACTTCACTGTACTAGTCATTGGGGGTAGTAGACGCCATTGAGTGAGCATGTGTACTGTGTGGCCATCACATTCAAAATGACTGTGCAAGCAGACCAACAAATCTGCATCAAATTTTGCCTTAAGCTTAAACATTCCTCTGCAGAAACTATTCGGATGATTCAGAAGGCCACAGCTATGGGCAACTGGTGATTGGCAGCTTCATCACGACAATGCTGCTTCTCGTGCATCACACCTCATGCAGAGTTTTGGTGAAACATCAAATCACCCAGGTGACTCAGCCTCCCTACAGCCAAGATTTCATGCCCTGTGACTTCTGGCATTTTCCCAAAACTAAAATCACATTTGAAAGGGAAGAGATTTTAGACTGTCGATGAGATTCAGGAAAATATGACGGACAGCAATGGTGACTGTGAGAACTGTGTGAGGTCCCAAGGTGCCTACTTTGAAGGGGATTGAAATGTCATTGTCCTATGTATGATGTCTCTTGTATCTTGCATCTTCTTCAATAAATATCTCTATTTCCATATTACATGGCTAGATACCTTCTATCTATCTATATCTACATATATATATATATATATATATATATATAGAGAGAGAGAGAGAGAGAGAGAGAGAGAGAGAGGGAAGTGGGGGGAGAGGGAGGAGGGAGGGAGAGAGAGAGAGAGACTGAGAATGTGATCAAGACAGCTGGCATAGACAGATAAAACAGTAGGGTAAGGATAGACTATGACAAAATGAGCCAGGAGAACAATAAGACTGTGTTTTGGGGACTGAGTGTTTGTCATGTTCTCAAATAACAACAAGCCTTTATAAAATGAGTGTTGTCACTTAGAATTAAGCAAACACAAAGGCCATATCATGGCTTCTTTTTTATTACATTATAAAATATTTTAGACATGTAAGCAAGTATAGAAAATAATATAACAAACACCTGTGTACCTACAACTCAGCTTAAGAAAAAAAGGACAATTAGAGGTCCCTGTTTAGACCACCCATTCTCTTCCTTCATCCCCCGAAATAACCATTTGGGGGAGATAAATTCTTCATAGGCCTTTTGATTTCTGCATGTCTTATAGGAAGGCACTGACTGAAATTTTTTCTATGTTATCATTTCAAGGACATGAGTACAGCAAACAGCCTCAAAAGATAAAGACAATGTCCCTCACTGGAGCAAAGGTCAGGCAGGCTTACTGCCCATTATAAAAGATACAGGCTCCCTAAGCTCATGGATCCTCTCCTGTAGTGCAGCCCACTGCATGTATGTAGGCATCCATCTGGTCCCATTCACATCGCCTTCATGGTTGCTGGGAGCAACATGAACCAGTACAAATATGACCGTGCTCATGACGCTTACTATGACAAGAATAATGAAGTCCTTGGTCTCCAACCCAGGATTCTGTTTCTTCTATGAATATTAATGAAACTGTGGCAAGTGGGGTAAATTCTCAGATCCTTCAAAGCTTTTGAAACCATTATCTTAAATTTGGTGTTCATCATTTCCATATTATATTTTACTAAAGATGTATATATAAAAATATAGTGTTGTTTTGCTTGTTTATAAAGTTTACATAAATGGAATCATGCAGTGGGTAGCCTTCAGCAACCTGCTCATTCTCTCAATTTATCTTCTTGAGTTATCCATACTGATCCATATTCTATTTTATTCATTTTTAAACATCGTATAGCATTTTATTGTGTGGATAAAATTTATTTATTCATACATCTATTATTTAGCTTGCTTTTATTGCTATTTAGGTTGTTTCCAAATTTTGTTATTGCTACAAGTGCTTGCAATGAACATTCTAGTTCAGGATTCCTTGTACAAATGTAAGAAAGTATTTCGTATGAATGCTGGAATATAATGTGAACTCATCTTCAGCTTTAGCAGATATTGCCAACTTGCTCTCTGAAGTGGTTGTGTCAAATAACATTTACGTAAACAGTATGCAAGAGTTCCTGATTCTCTACATTCTTGCAGATGTGGTATTGCCCTATGGTTGAGGCTTTACCTTTCTAATGAGTGTAAAGTGCTGAACATCTTTCCACATGTTCTTCGGTCATTTTTCTCCTCTTCAGTTGCTGTTTATATCCTTCACATATTTTTCTATTGGCTTTTTATTTTTTCTTATGAGAATAAAAAGTTCTTTGTATATATTCAAGATACTGATATTTTATTTTTTATGTATGTATAAATAACACCTCTTAGTCTTTGGCTTGTCTCTTCCCTTCATGTATGGAGTTTATACATACAGTTTCACAGTAGGATAGTAGGAGAAGTTTAAAGATTTCACAGTGGGATGATAGGAGAAGCCTTTATCCATAGTGATGTTCAGCGGCACCAGGGATTCAAAATAGTAATGGTAGCATGATCTGACTAAGCATTGCATCGAGGCTGTGACACAAGCAGCTTGGGTTGTAGTCATGATTCTTCTTCGGGGAAGTCATATCACTTCTCCTGGAAATGGAACCTTTGGTCTAGATGATTTCCCTGAGCACTTTCCCAGATTTAAGTTCTCTAACCCTGCATCAAGGTTACACGCACCAGGAAGGCAGTGGCAGGACCTGGGCGGATGTGTACAACTTCACTATAACTTGGGATATGAGTGGCCAGCCTCTGTGTTGTTTTGCCTGACTCCCTCACATGATGCCACTTTTTCCACCTTGTGCTCACAGTGTCTGCTCATGCTGCTACAGTACTACCATCACATTATACTGTTGGTGATAACACCATTTGTCTCTCTGACTAGATCATGCGCTCCTCAAGGACAGGGTTGCCTTTAGTATATCCACCGCACCCCTTTCCCCATAGCTCCTGACTCAGTGAAATGTTTGAAGAATGATACAGGGAGCATGGGAGGAGAGGAAGAAAGTATGGAAAGGGGGAAGGAAGAAAAAAGGAAGGACCAGAGAATCTAAACACCTCCCCCAAGGTATACACCCAGTGAACAGCAGAGTTACTAAAACAATTATACATTAGGAAAAGGAACCACTTACAAATAGTATTGTAGCTCTATTATAAGTGGAGTCAATTTTTCAAGATCACACAGTGATCTTAATAACAGTGGTGCGCTTAAAACAGTGGTGTGCTTAATAATGGAAACCAATAATCTCTGGCTCTTAATCTAATTGTTCCAGCTAATAGAGCCTACAACCTCATTACTCTAACAAAACTAAACTAGATTTTGAATTAAACTCATTTTGATTCTCTTTATGCCACAGAACCTTATTACTTATAATTTTGAAATTTTCCCTGCTGACATGTTTTCAAATATTAAAAAGAGTCTAAGCTTTAAGATGTTTCATGATCTCTGATCTATATGATATCAGAGATGGGAGTACTTAAATAATTCTTCCCCCTTGGCTGTAATATAATTTTGTGCTTGTAATAAATGTAGGAAGAAAACAAAATCTATGTAATAAAAGTGGTCTGTTATCTTGACAACAGGAAGAAGCAACAGGAGGAAAAATCTTGATTCTTAAGAACAGTGTGTTGCAAGGTGTCAGGGTCCATTATGCATGGTCAATACCCTGTTCATTTAGTTTTGTCTTTACACAGCTTACTTCACTGTACAAATGTAATCCAATTTTCACAGATGCACATTAGCTTCGGGAAAGGCAAAACAAATTGTGAATAGGGCTCTTTATCCTTTCCTGGGGGTAATGCATTATCTGTGCTTTTTGAAAAACTGCCCAGTGTCTTCTAGCTCCTACTTTAATATATATATTTTTGAAATTTATTATAACAATATATCTGAGTTTGTTTTTATTATAAGTAGTAAGATCATTATTAAATAACAAAAAAGTAAATGAGTTAAAAGAGCCAGACCAGGAATAAAATTCGGGTATGGAGATGAACAGCAGATTGGGGTAACGCTGGCTGTGATATGTCTGCTCTGCTCTTCTCCCAGCAGGCCTCCTTCCTGCCAGCCCATGTTCAGTCCTACCAGACACCAGATTCCAGATGTTGATGTGTTGCTGACAAATGGGGCACGCCCACTAGATGGTTTCTTCGAAACAGTACTTCCCAAAGTGTGGGCTCCAATGCATGTGCGTCAGCAACACCCAGCATGCTTATTGAAAATGTGTATTTTAAAGTTATGTTCCTGATCTGCTAAATCAGGAACTTGAGAAGCATGGCGTTAGAGAAAAGTGTGAAGTAAAATGGAGGGAAATTCCTTTTGGCACAAAGTGCCTAAGAAGGAAGAAGGAGGCTGGATTCTAGGTAAAGAAAAGGGAAACAAACAAGCTAAAGATGAAGCTTGACTAGCTCACAACTTTCCTTAGGTTTTACTATAGTTCTGACTACTGTAAATTTAAACCAGGCGAATGTGTGCTCTACAAAGATGTTCTGTGCTATGATACTGGTGACTATTTGTGTTACAAACCTCAGAAGTGAGCACGCTTCTAAGCAAATTCATTCTGTCTGCACTAGGGATGCCAAAGATGAAGTCTGCAGCTTCCTAGAGAGCCAGGCAGGTAAACTAACAGTTAAAATACAGATGGTCTGCAATGAGATACCACTTGCCCACCCCCCCCCCGCCCAACTAAGATGGTTATAATAAAGAAGACAGGCAGTAACAAGTGTTGGCAAGGACTTGGAGAACTTGGAACTCTTATACATCACTGGTTATGTAAATTGCTAGAATGTAAAATGATACGCCTCTTTGGAAAACATTTTGGCAGTTCTTAAAAAGTTAAACGTACGCTTACCATGTCATCTAGCAATTCTACTCCTAGATATATATTCAAAAGAATTGAAAATATATGCTCACACAAAACTTGTATATAAATGTTGATAGCTCCTACCCTTTGCGACAGCGTGGATGGAACTGGAGGGCATTATGCTAACTGAAATAAGCCAGGCAGTGAGGGACAAATACCATATGATCTCACCTATAAGTGGAACCTAATCAACAAAACAAACAAGCAAGCAAAATATAACCAGAGACATTGAAATTAAGAACAAACTGACAGTAACCAGAGGGGATGGGGGAGAGTATAATGGGGGGGAAAGGGGAAGGATTGTCAGGAACATGTATAAAGGACACATGGACAAAACCAAAGCAGGGTAGGATTAAGGGTGGGAGGTGGGAATGGCAGGGGTCGGGGGAGTGGTGGAGGAAAATGGAGACAACTGTATTTGAACAACAATAAAAAAAAAAGGTCATTGGAAATTCTGAGAAGAAGACAGTCAAAAACCAGTAGTTTATTTTTGAGGCTAGATGATAATGAATGTTCTAAAATAAGGCACAAAACCCTCAAATTTGCTTAACTATACAATATTAAACCATATTAAACAATATTAACTATATAATATTAAACCAGGAAACTTCTTTCTGACCTCAGCTGGTGATCAGTTTATGCCCCAATGTATGTGATTTAATGGTCTGTATCATTTTTATCATGTCACTGCAGATGTTATTTTTACTCATATAAATACCTAATCTTCTTGTTAGATACTTATCCCTGCTAATTATTTCTACTGTGTCTAAAGCAAGCCACTTGCAGCCAAGGCTTAAGAATAAGAGTATCTTCTTCCTGGAGCCAAGCAGAAAAAAAATAAACGAAAAAAATCCTCAAAGTTTATGGTAAAATATACTTTAGTTTATTTTATAGAAACTCAAGATGGCATTTCGGTAAAGGTAATGTAGCTTTATTTTTTAAAAAAGATAAAAAACTAAACGTTGATGGCAACATTGTTTGTAATGGCAATAAAATAGAAACAACCAAAATGCCCATCAACTGAAGAATAGATCAACAAATGTGGTATATTCACACAACGGAATATTATTTAGCAATAAAAATAAATGAAATATTGATACATGCTACAACATGGAAGAACCCTGAAAACATTATGCTAAGTGAAATAAGCCAGATACCAAAGGATATATATATTATTTCATTTATGATAACTGTCAAAATAGGCAAGTTCAACGAAACAGCAATTAGATTAGTGGCTACCAGGGACGGAGAGAAGGAGACGAGGAGTGACTGGTAATGGATACAGGGCTTTTTTGGGAGGTGGTGAAAATACTCTGGAATTAGACAGTGGTCGTGATTGCACAACTCTGTGAATATCCTTAAAACTACTGAGTTGTACTTTAAGAGTTGCCCTGGCTGGTGTAGCTCAGTGGATTGAGCGCGGGCTGGGAACCAGACGGTCCCGGTTCAATTCCCCGTCAGGGCACATGCCTGGGTTGCGGGCCTGGTCCCCAGTGAGGGCCACGTGAGAGGCAACCGTACATTGCTGTTTCTCTCCCTCTCTGTCTCCCTCCCTTCCCCTCTCTCTAAAATAAATAAATAAAATCTTAAAAAAAAAAAAGAGTCAGTCATGTGATATATCAATTATATTTCAGTTTTAAAAAGTCATAGAAGAAATGTCCAAGAAAAAAGTAGTAAATTTGACCACATGGGAAAAAAATGCTTTGTGATTGTTTACAGGAAAAACTCACTTCTACTCAGAACACTCCTGACACCAGAGGTAGGTTTGCCACACTTCAGGCAATTCTGTGACACCAGCTGAGGGTCCCTTAATTCATTTCAGTTCTGACACTTACCTACCTGATGTTAGCCTCATATCTCAGAGGTTAAGGGAACAGTCCTACAGGACTGCCCACCTCCCACTTCAGAATACCAATTGCAAGTCCAGGTTGTCACTGCTGCTTCTGACCAACTAGCTGTAAATCAGAGATTTCCATGACCTGCTTTCTCAAATTCGATTATTTGTTAGAGCAGCTCACAGAACTCAAGAAAAGAGTTTATCAACTAGATTACTGATTCATTATAAAAGGGTGTAACTCAGAAACAGCCATAGGAAAGAAATGCATAGGGTGAGCTCCGGAAAGTTCTCGAATGCAGGAGCTTCTGTCCCTGTGGAGTTTAGGTGAGCCTGACTCTGTGCATATGCATTGGATATGTTCACCAACCCAGGAGTTTTCTGAACCCTGTATTTTGGGAATTTCATGGAAGGTTCATCATGTGAGTATGATCAATCATTAACTCAATCTCTAGCCCCCTCACTTCATGGAGGAAGGGGGAGTGGAGCTGAAAGTTCCAACCTTCTACTTATGGCTTAGTTGGTCTTTCTGGTGATTAGCTCTCATCCTGAAGCTATCCAGGAGCTCACCAAGAGTCTCCTCATTAGAGCAAAAGAGATTCCTATCACCCAGGAAATTCCAAGGGATATGGGAAGTCTGTCAAGAACCAGGGTCAAAGTTCAAATATTAGAGCAAAACGTGCTCCTGGTGCTCTTATCACTTAGGAATTTTTAAGAATTTTAGAAGCTCTGTGTTAGGAACGGGGAGCAGAGACCATATATATGTATATATAATATACATTTTCTTTTATTTCATAGTGGTATTAATGTACCATATAAAGGTAATCAGAGTCCATCTGGTAGGATGGGGCAATATTAGGGAAGACTTCCCACAGAGAACTTCAGAGATAAGGATATCCGGAGGCCAGTCACTGGGGACATAGCCCTTTTAAGGAATAGCAGGTAATTGTGCACCTGGGGAATTGGCAGGCAAAAAAATTACAGAAGGAGGCAGTGATCAAGAAGTACCTTGAGCTAGGGGAAATTCCCTAGACATCGAAGTGTGTTTACAATCCTCTGCCTTTGTCTGTGGTTTTTTGTGTGGTTTTTTTAAATTATTTTATTGTTGTTCAGTCACAGTTGTCTGCATTTTCTGCCCCCAGCTCTCTTAGCCTGTTTACTTAGAGTTCATGGATTTGGCCAGAGGCAAACCTGGTTTGGGAGGCTTGAAGCTAATACAGTCCCAGGGCCTTCTTTAAGAAAAAGCAACAAAATTATATAAATTTAAAATTAGGTGACAAATTTAGTACTTATTTAGATTGAGAAAAAAAATAAAACTAATTAACAAGTTATGAATATTTAAAATCTTACCAGTATTACAACCATCACAAACCCAGAAAAAAAAAGTGTAAATTTAAAAGTAATCGCCTAATGCATCTCTTTAATATTTTCTGTTATTTTAGCTGCATAGTCTTTGTGTCTTCACATACAATGATTTTGTAACATTTTTTATAATAAATAAAAATATACTTTATTCTAAAAAAAAAAAAAGAAAAAAGAAGTACCTTGAGGGATTCAAATCAGTGGAGCAAAGATGGACTTGTTAATAAATGGTGTTCTTTTAACTGAAGAGCCATATAAAAAAAGATAAAATTGAGATCAGTTTTCATACTGTATACTATCATTTATAAAAATGAAACCATACAATACTAGAAGAAAATCTAGGCCTCAGGAACCTGGAATGGTAAAAATCTTCTCATCTGTGACACATAATCCAAGGAAAAGATTAGGAAATTCGGCTCCTGGAACTTCCTCAAGCCTCTAGCTCTACTAGTTTACGGGAAATTGAGGAGACAAAGGAATCTGTTCAATGACAGACACCACAGGAGACAATCAACAAAATCTAAAATGTGGGTACTTCAGGTTTGTTCTGCTTCTTCCTGCGCTGCTTTCTTTCACAAGTAAGTGCCGCCCACCCACCCCCAAAAAGGAGGGAGGGACACCTTCAGATAAAAAGAGACACAAAGGACATATCAACCAAATGCAATGGTGAATCTTAAAGAAAAGAAAAGCAATTGTTGAAAGAAAGAAAGAAATTCAAACTCTGTGTGGATATTAGATAATTCTAAAGAATTATTAATTTTATTAAGTACAATAATAGAAATATGTTTATGTTAAAAAGAGACTTTATCACTTCTCGGCCTTTTGGCTAAGAAAGTGTAGTATCAAGTGGCTAAGATCAAGTGTAGTATCTGTTCTGATCAGTTTGAAAAGAGGCTTTATCTCTTAGAGATAAAGATTGAACTATTAACAGATGAAATGGTAAAATCTTTGGTATTTACTTTAAAATAATCCAATAAGGATCTATGTGGGAAATAGGAGGTATAAATGAAATTAAATGGTACACTCCTGATAATTATTAAAGCTAGATGAGCCCTGGCCGGTGTGGCTCAGTGGATAGGACTATCATCCTGTAACCAAAAGGCTGTGGGTTCAATTCCCCGTCAGAGCACATACCTAGATTGTGGGTTCGATCCCTGGCCTGGGACAGGAGGCAATCAACAGATGCCTCTCCTCTGCAGCAATGTTTCTCTCACTCCCTTCCTCTCTCTCTAAAAGCAATGAAAAAAAAAATGTCCTTGGGTGAGGATTCAAAAAAGAAAGCTAGATAAGTACATGAACATTTATTATACCATTCTTGTTACTTTAGGGTAAATCTGAAAACTCCCAGAGCCACTGAAGGCCTTTTCAGCAGGAGAATGCCCAGATGAAATTGGCTTCTGAGGGAGTGTAGCCCAGGCAGAAGAAGACTAGATAAGGTGCCATCAAGGAGGTTGGCAGTCATAAAGAATGGAACTCTGAGAGTGGAGGGGAGGGTCTGGATATGGACAGTATGAAGGAGACAGAAGCAGCAGAACTTGATGATCTATTGGTTGAGAAAGCTAAAGAAACAGGAATCAAGGATGACTCTCAGGTTTCAGGCTTAGATGGCTGCATAGTGGAGCCATTCACCAGCACAGAATTCAGGAAAGATTAAAGTTAGCAGTGAAGGGAGTGATAGATGCCATTTCTGACAGGTTGCATTTGAGGTGCCTGCGGAACATCCAGAGCTTAGGAAGGAGGCCTGCACTAGAGATGGGGTTTTGGCAATTATCAGCTGCAGCATGATTTCCATGGAAACATGTGGAGTGTAGGCACAGAAAATGCTCCCTTCGTGAGCAAGTACTTATTATCAAATTAGTAAATTACTTGTGGACGGTTTTAACATTAACAAATCAAAGTGGCTTAATCGGGGAGAATAATGTAAGAGGACCAAATGGTAGTATGTGATATCCATGCTATTCTGTTTCCTCTGAATTTCCATTTTGAACATGTGATAGATATTCAAGGTTTAACTGCAGGATTTTCTTGTTTCACTTTCCTTCCTCCAATAAAGGAGTTTTCAAGAGAACACTAAGACTTTAAATACATTAGGGGTAAAAAATCTCATGTGAAACATCCAGTTTTACTTTTTCCTTTTTTACCTTGCCCTCCTTCTATTTTGCTCCTTCCCTGTCGCCTATGGTATTATAAAAACTGAAAGGAAACACCCAAACCATCTAGATCTAGGGCCACAGTTCAATTTCCTGTCTCTAAAATAGCCATGAGGGCGTTAAATCCTTGGGATGGCGTGTGTATTCAGAAGGAGCCACATAGCCTGTGATAGAAAAATGCAGTTTGTGTCAGGGATTGATTTGTGCCTTGGAACAGCACAAAGAGAGCAAAACGCAGCCCCTGTAGTATGTGTTGCTGGGGAAGCTTTAGGCCATCTGCTTGTCTCCAATAAAACATGGCAATAACGTTTTGGTTTGAGGCACAGAATGATTTTCCAAAGTGAAAATAAAGTTTGTCAGCAATTGAGACTCTTGTAGGTCTTTTTTTTAAAAAGATATTTGTATCTTTAGCATTTATATTCAAATAAGAAAAGGACATTAATACCTTTCTTTTTCTGTTCTGGGCTTATTCTCAAAATCTTGTGTTGACTGCCCAACTGGAACTCCTCAGCCCGCCACTGGAAGCCTCCACAATTGGCTTCACCCAAGACCACTTAAGTCAGTTGGGTCCAGGCATCAGTTCTTTAAAACATCTCCCCTGGTGCTATGAACATGCAATCAAGGCTGAGGCCCACTATGGTTACAATATGAGTGGGGAAAGATAACCCACGCACTGGGATTACCTATGGTCAGAAGTAAAAGTGAGAAATGCAAGTTTTTCAGAGCCTCGGGTGGCATCCACAATGTGCGTGCCTGTGCATGTGTGATGTGCGTTACCCCTGTCTGCTGTGGCCCACAGGTAAACGCCGTGCGGGTATATGTGAACAGCTCTTCGGAGGACCTTGACTATCCGGTCCTGGTGGTGGTTCGCCAGCAGAAAGAGGTGCTGTCCTGGCAGGTTCCTCTGCTCTTCCAAGGACTGTAAGTGGGTCTTTTTCACTACATTGGTTTCTTTCAATGGCCCTGATCCCAATTGGTCTTTTCCCTAGTGTAATGAGAAATCTGGCATTTGGAATGTGAACAGACTATGCATGCTCAGTGCAAACACAAGTTGTGGTACATACGTGTTCAGCTCTGTTCAACTTCCATGCCCTTTCAAATTCACATGAGAACTCTGCCTAGATATATAGCACCTGGAAGAACTCCAATCATTTTAATCCTATTCAGAATTAAATGTTCTGTAGCTCTTGATTGGTTGGTGGGTCATCCACTGAGGATAGGGAAGGCCCAGCAGTCAACTTAAATGAGTAACACTTCTTCCATTCTTCAAAATGCCCACCAAGTGTGCATTCTTCATTCATAATATTTATTGAGCACCACTAGGTGATATGTGCTGGTGATATAACAATGGGGAAAAAACCAACAAAGCCCCACCTTCGTGGAGTTTGTATTTTCACAGGGGAAACTATACAGGGCACTATAGAACTATAAGAAAAAACCCAGAGGGCATTTAGACATGACATATAGTATATGTTAAATTGTTTTTAAAGATTGAGGAATTTGAAAATTAAAATACTGACTTGAAATCTGGGGCTTTTTTTATGTTCCATTTAGTAAAAGCTTAAAGCATGGAAAAATGGATTTACCTGATTGCCTTATCAGGATAGTTTCCTTTTTATAATTTGATATTTTCCTCATTGAATTAGGAGGATGGTTTAGTGTGACGTAGACACTGCCTAAATGAACCAGTGAGCACTAAACAGACCTCACATCCCTGTTACTATGTTACAGAGCCCCGCCCCAAGTCCACTGCATCTAAAATCACTATCAATAGGTAGTCTGAAATGTAACATATAAGAGCTTGAAAACAAATTTGGGAGAGGTGAAATGCAGTAGACTTCTTTCCCTTCTTGTTCACTGAGTCTCTATCTTATTCTGGCTGGTTTTTCCCTTTATTGGCTGCTGCAGATACCAGAGGACCTACAACTACCAGGAAGTGAGCCGCACCTTATGTCCCTCAGAAGCAACCAATGAAACAGGACCTCTGGAACAACTGATATTTGTGGATATAGCATCCATGGCACCCCTGGGTGCCCAGTACAAACTGCTGGTTACCAAGATCAAGCACTTTCAGCTACAGTAAGCAGGACTCCCCGGGGCCTCTCTCTGTTCACCTGTCTGCTCTTCTGGTGCTTGTGAATGCTCAATCCAGCTTCCTTCCTTACAGATCAGCACACTAGAAGGATACAGTCTGCATGGCATACTGCCTTAGCCCCTTCTGACCTCTCCTGCTCACACAGGGCAGCAGGGCCTTATATATTCAGTGCAATAGGGAGGCAGTAGGGGACTGGTGCAGAGAAGGGTGGTTGACCTCATAGGTATGTCTGTTCTCAGGGATCTGGAGGAGGGCCCTGTCCTGTCTGCAGTTCAGGCAGGAGTCACTGCTGACTGGATATTTTGTATTATTCACCAGTGCCACTCTCCTGAAGGAAGTTTTGCTTTTGTTTTAAGGAAGATCTTACATTACTTTTTTTCTGTTCTTACTGTTATTCTGGATTTTTCCTTCCAGGTTAGGAATGTACACAGGTGGAAAATAATATGTTATGTGGTTTGTTCTTTGTGCAAAAACTAAAGACTGTTTCCTCCTTCTCCTTGCACTTCCATTCTTTGTGACAAAATCAGTTGGGAAACAATATCATAAACCGTTTATATTACAGGTGGAGTATAACACATTCAGTTGATGGCATTGTCCCCAAGGGATTTGTTCTCACCCCACGGTTATTCTTGTAAAACATTGTGTAAATCTGTATAAAATTTAAACAGAAAGGCTAAGGCTCTTCTTAATAAAGCCAGAAACTTCAGGGACTTTTCTGCACTATACAACTCTAAGCTCAAAGCATTTTAAGGGTTCAGACTATTTCCTTCCCTCTCATTGTTTTAAATTAATTTTAAATGAAAATATGGGGTGGGGCAAAAATAGGCTTACATTTGAGAGTACATGAAACACAGAGTTTATTCTTGTATTATTTATTAACTTTCTATTATTTTCCATACAAATAACTGAAACCTACCTTGTACCTTTGCCCCACCCTGTATTGTTACATTGGCTATATAAACATTAGAACTTGTACTCATCAAAAGCATTGTTGAAAGAACAAAATGATCGGACTTCCAGCCAAGATGGAGGCATAGGTAGACACACTTCACCTTCTAGTGCAACTATAGAGAGAATTACAACTAGATCTCGAAACAAATAACATCTATAACAATCAGAAAATTGAGCTGTATGGAAGTCTGACAACCAAGGATATAAAGAAGCCACATTCATCCAGATGCATAGGAAGGGCAGACTCAAAGAGAAAGGTGTAGAGATGAGGAGACACGGTGTGGTATGGAGAAGCAGTGGTGGCAGAAATGGTGGTCTCACATTCACGTATGGTAGATAAAACTCAGGAGGGATACCTTGGGAGCAAGTGATCCCAACCCTGGGCCAGACTGCACGGCCCAAGTTTCCAGTGCTGGAAAGATAAATCCCTAAAACTTCTGGTTGTAAAAACCCATGAGGGTTGGGGTGGCAGAAGAAACCGTTGGATTTTCAGGAGACATGGCTAAAAGGGCCTGCATGGATTTAGAAAGTACATAAACCCATCCAATCTGGTATTCACCACCAGAGGAACAGCTGGAAGTGTTCCAGTCGCATATGAGAAGTGGGTGAAGTCACTGGAAATGGAGTAAGTGCCAGGCAAATCTCGAGAAGCCAGGCAGTGGCATTGTCCTCTCTCTGAGCCCTCCCCTGATACAGAGCCACAAGGTGGGAAAGCGGGTTGCCCCACCCTGGCAATTACCTAAAGCTCCACCCCACACACTCTATAGGTGCCTTTTCTATAATAGGCCACACTACTAAAACAAGGAGTCAAAGAAACTTTACCTAATACATAGAAACAAACACAGGGAAGCTGCCAAGTTGAGGAGACAAAGAAATATGGCCCAAATGAAAGAACAGAACAAAACCCCAGAAAAAGAACTAAACAAAATGGAGATAACCAATCTATCAGATGCAGAGTTCAAAACACTGGTGAACAGGATGCTCAAAGAACTCATTAAGTACACCAACAACATAAAGGAAGAAATGAATATTACACTAAGTGAAATAAAGAAAAATCTACAGGAAACCGTCAGTGGAGGAGAGGAATCCAGGATTACAATCAATGATTTGGAACATAAGGAAGAAATAAGCATTCAACCAGACAAGGGAAAAAAAAAAAGAATTCAAAGAGAACAAGGATAGTATAAGAAGCCTCTGGGACAACTCTAAACGTACCAACATCCAAACCATAGGGATGGCAGAAGGAGAAGAGGAAGAATAAGAAATTGAAAACTTATTAGAAAAAAATCATGAAAGAAAACTTCTCTAATTTGATGAAGGAAATAGACAGACAAATCCAGGAAGCACAGAGAGTTCCAAACAAGATGGTCCCAAAGAGGCCCACTCCAAGACACATCATAATTAAAATGCCAAAGGCTAAAGATAAAGAGAGAATCTTAGGAACAGCAAGAGAAAAACAGAGTGTTACCTACAAAGGAGTTCCCATAAGACTGTCAGCTCATTTTTCAAAAAGAAACTTTGTAGGCAAGAAGAGACTGGCAAGAAGTATTCAAAGTGATGAAAAGCAAAGACCTAAAACTTAGATTACTCTAACCAGCAAAGCTATCATTTAGAACGGAAGAGCAAATAAACTGCTTCCCAGGCAAGGTAAAGCTAAAGTTCATCATCATCACCAAGCCATTATTACATGAAATATTAAGGGGACTTCTTTAAGAAAAAGAAGAAGATCAAAACTATGAACATTAAAATGGCAACAAATTCACAACTATCAACTGAATCTAAAAAAAACAAACTAAGCAAACAGCCAGAACAGGAACAGAATTAGGTATGGAGATCATTTGGAGGGTTATCAGCTGGGAGGGGGAAAGGGAAAAATGGGGGAAAAGGTGCATGGATTAAGAAGCACAATTGGAGACTTCCAACCAAGATGGAGGCATAGGTAGACACACTGTGCCTTCTCCCACAACCAAAAGAGGAAAAACAACAATTTTGAAAAACAAAAACAGCCAGATCTGACAGAAAATCGAACTGAGTGGAAGTCTGACAACCAAGGAGTTAAAGAAGACATGTTAATCCAGACCAGTAAGTGGGGCAAAGCTGGGTGGAGAGTGCATGGTGAGTTGGCAGTTTGTGGAGCAGTACCGGCAACACTCCAGCTGCCTGGAGACCCACGGCTGGTGCGCTAGGCCAAAACACAGCCAGTGCACTCCGCAAAACCCCCAGCTGGCCGACCTGGACCCAGCAGGGCCAAGACTGGTGAACCAGGCGGTCCCTCATTTGCGCACAGATAAACTGGGAGAAAAAGCTGGGGAGCGGAGCAGACCGAACAACCCACCATCTTGGGGAAATAAAGCCTCAAACCACCGATTGAAGACACCTGTGGGGGTTGAGGTGGTGGCAGGAGGAACTCCCGGCCTCACAGGAGAGCTCATTGGAGAGATCCACTAGGACTTGGTACTACTCAAGCTCGCCCGCCCACCCCAGAGCCAGCAAAGAAGGGCCCAACTTGCTCATGGGTAGCGGGGGAAGTGTGGAGAGTGGAGCAAGCACCATTGTTCTCTCAGGCCCTGCCCCCACAGGCAGTGTCACAACACAACAACGTGGGTTACCCCACCCTGGTAAACACCTAAGGCTCCGGCCCCTTAAAGTAACAGGCGCACCGAGGAAAAAAAAATGGCCCAAATGCAAGGACACATCAAAGCTCCAGAAAAAATACAACTAAGTGACAAAGAGATAGCCAACCTATCAGATGCACAGTTCAAAACACTGGTAATCAGGATGCTCACAGGATTCAAAGAAAGATGGTTGCAATTAGTTAAACAAATAAAAGGTACGATAAAGGAAATGAGGGGAAATGTGCAGGGAACCAATAGGGATGAGAAGGAAACTGGGACTCAAATCAACAGAGTGGACCAGCAGAAAGAAAAAACATCCAACCAGAAAAGAATGAAGAAATAAGAACTCAAAATAATGAGGAGAGAATTAGGAACCTCCAGGACATCTTTAAACATCCCAACATCTGAGTCACAGGGGTACCAGAAGAAGAAGAGGAAGATCAAGGAATTGAAAACTTATTTGAACAAATAATGAAGGAGAACTTCCCCAAGCTGGTGAAGGAAATAGACTTCCAGGAAGTCCAGGAAGCTCAGAGAGTCCCAAAGAACTTGGACCCAAAGAGGAACACACTAAGGCACATCATAATGACATTACCCAAGATTAAAAATAAGGAGAGAATCTTAGAAGCAGCAAGAGAAAAGGACACAGTTACCTAGAAAGGAATTCCCATAAGACTGTCAGCTGATTTCTCCAAAGAGACCTTGCAGGCAAGAAGTATCTGGAGAGAAGTATTCCAAGTCATGAAAGGCAAAGACCTACATCCAAGAATACTCTATCCAGCTAAACTCTCATTTAGAATGGAAGGGCAGATAAAGCACTTCTCAGATAAGGTCAAATTCAAGGAGTTCATCATCACCCAGCCTTTATTATATGAAATGTTAAAGGGATTTATATAAGGCATGGAGGGATATCAACAGGGGAGTGGTAGGGGGAGAGAGGGAGAATAGGTGCAGAGAATAAGTAGCATAAATGGTAGGTAGAAAACAGACAGGGGGAGGTTAAGAATAGTATAGGAAATGCAGAAGCCAAAGAACTTATGTGTATGACCCATGGACAAAAACTAAAGGGCAGGGAATGGGGGGAGGTATCGGGGCAGAGGGGAAGAAAGGGGAGGAAATGGGACAATTGTAATAGCATAATCAATAAAATATATTTTTTAAAAAAGAAGCACAATTGGTAGGTGCAAAATAGACAAGGAGATGTTAAGAATAGTATAGGAAATGGAGAAGCCAAAGAACTTATATGCACAGCCTATGGACATGAACTAAGTGGGAGTATTGCTGAAGAGAAGCGGGGTACTGGGTGAAGGGAGGCAAAAGGAAAAAATTGGGACAACTGTAATAGCGTAATCAATAAATTCTATTTTTAAAAAAGAACAAAAAGGTAACACATAGACTAGGAGAATGTATTTCCAACACCCATAATGACAAAGGACTCATATGCAGAATATATAAAGAATTCCTACAAATCAATATAATAAAAAACAGGCAAACTCCTGGCTGCTGTAGCCATTTAGCACCCACATTTCTGTGACTCTGGCTTCTAGTGGGGAAGAACCTTGAAACCTCTGAGTTGGAGCACTGGCCTGGGGAGTGGGGCACCCAGAGGGGTACAAGTCTGTTTGTCCAGACACAGGTCTTGACTCAGTTTCCCTGGAACAAATAGATAGGTTGTTTAGGCAAAAATGAGTCAATCTCAGGAGCAGAAACTATACTTGAAAAAACAATTCTGTGACCTGCACTTCTCACTGGAACTTTGGGGTAGAGAAAGAGGAGTCTCAGAAGGGTAATAATGTTTATATTTACCCCACAGAGGGAATATATATGCATAAGATAAATGGGCTCAAATATGCCAAGTAAAGACATAAAATGTCAAGTGGGATTTTTTAAAAAAGAAAACTAAATATATGTTGCTTACAAGAGTACAACCTTAAATAAAAGAATATATAAATGTTGTAAGTAAAAAGATAGGAAAAGAAATACCACACCGACATTAACTAAAAGAAAGTCGGTGTAGTATATCAATATTATACAAGATATCCCTTAATGTAAAAAGCGTTATTAGAGATACAGGGACATTTCATATTTCTAAAAGAACCATCCACTGGGAAGACTTAAATTTAAGCTCTAAATTTGTATGCTTCTGGTAACATCAGTTCAATATATAAAACAAAAATTACAGAATGAAAAGAACTGGACAAATCCATATTCTTTGTGGGAGAGTTGTCTATAGCTGATATAAAAAGCAGACCAAAAATTTTATGTATATATACACACACACAGAGTAATTCGATAAAATGGGCATTGGCAAGTTATGGCTCATAGGTTGGCCACTGGTTTTTGTAAATAAAGTTTTATTAGAACACAGCCCTACCCACTCATTACATGTTGTCAATGGCCGCTTTCATGCTATAACTGCAAAGCTGAGTACTTGAGACAGAGGCATTATGGCCTGCAAGCCTAAATATTTACTCTCAAGCGGTTTAAGAAAAAGTTTGCCAACTCCTGATGTGAAAGCACAGACACGTGATTAACAAATTTGAATTAATTAATGTATTTAGAAAACCGAATCCCAGAGTGATAGAATGACTAACATTTTCAAGTAGACATGCAGCATTTACCAAAATTAACAAGCTCTAATGCATATCTTGATAAATTTCAAAGGACTGAAATCCTTATGTGGAATTGAGATAGAAATCAACCACAAAATGACACAGAAATTCACAAATGTTTAGAAATTAAGTAAACTGCTTCTAAATAACTTATGAGTCAAAAAAGAAATCACAATAAAAATTAGAAAATAATTTGAACAAGTGATAATGAAAATATGACATCAAACATTTGGGCTGCATCTAAAGCCCTGCTTGAGGAAACGGGATAGCTTCAAATGTGTATGTGAGGGAAGAAGAGTGGCTGGAAGTCAGTGTGTTAAGTACCCATTTCACAAAGTTGAAAAAAGAACTGAAAATAAAACTCAAAGAAGATAAAAGGAAGTAATATGAGCATAAAAATGAAATAGAAAACAAATCCACAGTGGACAAAATGAACCAAACTATAGTCAACTATTTGAAATGGCTAGTATTTTTTAAAACCAGTTTTTAAAACTAAAAATGACATGCAAGCCCATTGTAAAAAAAAAAAAAATAGGCAAAAGACTTGAACAGATACTTTACAAATGAAGCTATTCAAATAGTCCAAAAATACGACAACCTCACTAGCTGTCAGCATTACAAATTGAAATAATAACAAGATTTCACTACAACTGCCAAATTGTTATAATTTGAAAGAACTGGCAATGCAATTCCACTTCTAGTAATATACCAACTCCTGGATATATGATCGTGGCATTCACTGAATTGACTACTACACAACCATAAACACGAATAAGCTATTACTATACCTAACAACATGGAAAATTTTCACAATGTTGAGCTAAAGAAGCCAGACAGAGGAATCCACACTGTTGGATTCCTTTTATATAAAATGTAAAAAGAAACAGAACTATTCTGTAATTTACAAGTCAGGAGAGCGGTAGCTTTAGGAAGGAAAGAGGAAGTATGTGGTTATGTTTGCCTGGTGAGAATTCATTCAGATCGATGCTTATGACTTGTGAACTTTTCTATGTGTGTTATACTTGAACACATTTTTAAAAATCAGAATATTTAAACATAGTATATATCACCTTTCACAGCTTATTTTCTGACCAGAATATTCTGTTCTATTATAAAATAGAGTTTTTGAAGGCAATTTATAAAAAATGTCTGTAGCCAAAGGAGGTGCTAATAGGAATCAAATATTTTTCTTGGTCTTCTCTACACCCCTTGACAGTGTACACCCATAGAGACAGATGGACAGATGGATGCATGAATGGTCAGAAGGATGGAGAATTATTAGTCATAGCATTTTTTCCATGTCCTCCATTAAATTGACATAGAAAAATGTGATATGATAGTTGAAGAGCAAAGAAACACCTTCCCACCACCATCATCCCACTACTCACCCCCAAAAAGCAGGGAGAGGTTTTCCTGGTGGATAAGATCCACCCAGATCAATTAAATCAGAGTCTCTCGGAGGGAAGTTTGATCATTAGTATATATTGTCTTAAAGTTTCCTAGCTGATTCTAATGTGCAGCCGGACATGAGAACCACTACCTTTAAACAATTTCTACCTATTGTGCTTAGTGTGTTTAATTGTTTTAACAATTAAATGTATTTATTATAGAAACAATATAAGAATTCACGGTTACACAACTTGAAGGAGGTGGCAGCACATTACTTGAACAGAGTTCCAACTTTCAGCCTTATCTTTACTAATTGGTTTCTGTGTCTTCGACCTGTCACTGTCACTTAGTGGCAGTGTGCTTAAATTGTAGGGCTGCTTTTCTGTGAGGTTAATTAGGCCCTTTGGAGAACTGAATTCTGTGAACTGAAGTCATAAGGTCATAACTCTGTGCAAGTGTTAATGAGGGATATGCCTGCCAGTGAAACTGCAAATCCATCCCCTCACCTTGTTTTCTGTTTCCACCTCGTGCCATGTGACTTGACCTCAGGAGTCAGACATTCAGAGCATTTCACAATATTCACAGTTACTAGGGCTTTTATGAGAATAAGATAAGTCTAAGAAGAGAGGGCTACTGAGATGTGTGTCTCTTCCTCCATGGCTCTGGAGTGTCCCACACAAGCCTTGCCTGTGACCCAGACACCCAGAGGATGATGGTAAAGGGCAGGAGCTGAGGACTGGGGCAAGTCTACACCCTAGGAACAGAGAGAAACACTAAGGAATCAACTCAAAGCTTCTAACATTGCAGTTTCCATTGCTGTTTTTGAGTAGCAGGGTAGAAGGTACAAGAAATACATTCTGGGATTTTTTTCTCTAGAATCGTAAGTTTAAAAAATGGAAGGACTTTGGGGAATCTAATCCACTCACTTCATTTTTACAGATGAGCAAACTGATGCCCAGAGAGGTTAAGTGACTTGTCCAAACTCACACAGTTAGGAAAGGCAAAATCAATACTAGATTCTAATCCTGATTTTCAGTTCTGAGCTCTTACCACTATAACATTCTGTTTCTACTTTCTGTTTAAAACTGTCCTCACAATTTATTTTTTATTTTTTATTTTTTTTAATTATTTTATTGTCGTTCAATTACAGTTGTCCGCATTTACCCTCCCCCTACCCCACCCCAGGCAAACCCACCTCCCTCCCTTGCTTCCCCCCTCCCCCTTGGTTTTGTCCATGTGTCCTTTATAGCAGTTCCTGAATACCCTTGTCCCC